>MU228095.1:2420211-2432400 GCA_018584345.1 Thuja plicata
ACTAGTTTTAAATACCTTATGATTGATTTAGCTAAGTTATTGATGTAGCTTATCTTACGATCTTGTATGTAATAAACTATGAATTTTATATCATGCATCTAGTTGTGTAGCCATATATACAGGTACAAGAAATAGAGAAGCAAGGAGAATATGATACACATGCAAGAAAGAGAAATTGAGGTATGCAGTTGCAAGTCATGTTGGTTATTTGAACATCGTAATAAGCTTTATAGTTTGATTTTCTAGATGCGTAAGTCAGAGGGGAGCTTATAATAATAAATCATGTAATAATATATATTAATGCAAAGTAACACCTGAAGATAAATATCTAGACTAATCACCAACCAAGATGTCGTTGGTGATTACTCTAGATATTTATCTTCAAGTGTTTTTTTTAACATACCATATTGGTCAAAATTTTGACACACTTTGGTTGAAACCCTCACCAAGACTGGTCTACACATCAACAATTCTGTGTCAAAATTTAGCGTCGTGGGTTTGGCATCCTAGTTGGATGACCAAACATTTCAACTGACATTGGTCGAACGTTCAATGCATAAACTTGGCAATTGCAAAAGTCAATTTTGACCAAGATTGGCGTAGAACATTTGACCTTAACAACGATGTGTCAAAATTTTGACTAGAAAAATAATGGCAAGACCATTTGTCGATCATTCCATCAATCTTGGTAGAAAATTTGACCAATTGTTTGTCAAAAATAGGTACCAACTCTACTAGTGTTTTATAGTCACAAGGAATGCAACAAGCTATATGTCATTACAGATATTTCATTTTTTACTACCACTAGCCGGTTACAAAGATATTTTCTCAATTAAATTCATTGCCTCCAATTTTTATCTTGCAGTGAGATTAATCAGTTGGTTGTAGGAAAAATCCCAAGGTCACAATGCTTCAAAGAAGTCATAGTGTCACCTTGGGAACCAACCAGGCTTGTGACCTAATAAACCTCCCAATAGTTGATCTAAAAATCTCCAAAGCATAGACAAGCAGAGATAAAAGAAGCCTTATGGTTGCTCCTAAAAATTATTGTGGCTTCAAACATTTTCCAAATAATCTCTAAAATAGCTAATATATCTAGCACAAATAATGGTAAAACATGAGAATTTCCATCAAATCCCTAGACTCTAATGTATGTGTACTTTTATGCAATATACCAATTATCCCAATTGTGATCAATTGTGGCCTTAATATCCTTCTCCAATCCTTGTGGTCTCAATAATCTTGTAATCATGGGAGATAATCTTGATGGATTATGACCTATAATGTCATACAATCTTTTGACAAATAATTCTTCAAAGTGTAAATACTAAGCATACTTATATTCCCTTTCCCAAATATTGGTTCATAATTGGACCGACTTAGGATTTGCAAACTTGTATGTTGGCTCAATATGGAGTTCAGGACTCCATACTTCAATCTTATACCATTTCCACAACAACATGTGAAATAATAGTGAATACCATTTGAAACTCCCTACAGACTTATTCACTTTTATAATCTCCCACAAGGCCTTGTGGATATTATTTGCAAAAAACTAGGCATAAGCAAAGAGTCTGTTGTTGTTGGCATCTTGAATGTCAAAAAATGGGACAATCATTTCTTGTGGCATCATTTCATCTCCATTATATTATGTCACTTGAATTACCTCATAATAGGTCATCTAAAAATACTTAAAGAACAATTAACATTGTATGGGGGAAACTCAGAGCCTGGAAAATTTTGGAGATTCCCATCAACCCTAGCCCTGTGCATAGGAAACCATCTTATTTTATACAACCCTTCCACATTATGATATTCTTCCTTTAATATTTTCAAGTTGATTTTCATGTCAAAATCAACACAATCCTTCATGTCAAACACTTCACAAATCGTTATTTTATTTGTCTACAACGAAACTCCTACTTTTGTCCCAATGCACCTAGTGAACTCATCGTAATACCTCGCTAAAACCTTAATCAAATATACATTGACAAAAATATTAGGGATAATCATTCCAACCTCCACAAGTATGAATTAGGTTAGAGGTTCTATGATTTAGCTTGAAAATACCTGAAAAATATTGTGACCCCTAACCTTCATGTGGGTTTCACTAGCATCTTTTCTTTTGTCAACAAAATTAGGGAAATTTTCCATTAGGGAGTACTTCAATTATGTCATTAAAAAAATTCCACCTTGTTTGTTTCTTACGAGTAGGTTCATCCTGATGAAAATATGGCAGCACAAAACTAAGAAGGGGGGTGGGGGTGAATCGGTTGTGTCAAAAACTCCATAAATTAAATCAAATTTTAACCTTAACTTTAGATATGATAAATAAACAATGAAGCACAAATCCATAATACATCAAGAACACATAACACCAAGATTTTTATCGTGGAAACTCAGTCAAGGGAAAAACCACGATGGGGATAAACCCATAGGATTATGTACTCTGTTAAAAGAACTATACCCTATTAGGAATAATATAATGGGAATACACATGCATTCAGGCACACTTCCTAGAGTTCACTACTCAAATACAAAAGGGATATAACCCTGTGGAAGGATAATTTCCCTACAAATACATGGACAACAATCCACAGATCATGGGTTGGATAATAACATCTTCAATATGCTTGGGTCAGTTCCATTGAAGTACAATTTTATTTTCCATACCAGAACAATATTCACACTTCCACATACTCTTCCACACTCTTGCACACTCTGGCACCTCTATTACATGATCCAAAAATGAATACAATTAGATTTATACATCTCATCAATTAATTCTCTCAAGGTCGACCAAGGACCTAAATATTAAAGATATAACCTCTCTACATTACAATATTTAACGTGAGCCAATGTATGTCATGTAAGAAATAGCACATATCAAAATTACCATCCATTAACATGCTAAGAATCCAATAAACATTCCACAAACATCTGCAACATGCTACACCACCAAGTCGTCCAAGAACATGAAGAACACGAACTCACCAACCAAAAATCACCAAATGCGATCACCTTGATCAATGCGAACCAACAACATAATAGAAGAACGATCTAGAAATATCTACAAGCATCATGAATTACCTCAAGAACATCCACATTCACTCAAATCACTAGAATCGTCAACATCATCAAACCGAACCTTAAGAACACCATCAGTAACCTTTGTCAATCAATTAAAATAGCTTGTAGACCTCAAAATCACAAACCAATTGAGTTGAGGACACACATAAATATTTTAAACATGATACATAGATCCACATACAAAAATATTTCAATGCAAAGAACCAATGATCCAAATACTGTCACACTGTCACCTCTAAATATCCAAAATACAAGTCTCAACACAGAAACCCATAAATTACTCAAACCATCATGCAAACCTATGAAAGTTGAACTGAATTGACTAAAAACATCCCACAATATAACACACACGTCCACATACACTGATCTTCAATGCACTGTCTATACCGAACCAAACATCTTCACTGAACATCTTAGGTATATTGTCTCAATAGAAAAAATATGTTGACATCCACGACAAAATATCAATGGCAACACATAAATGCATATTTTTCAAACACATCCTCTACAAGATGTTTTCTCCTCGATGAACTAGCCATTTCTATAATAAAAAAAAAATCCCAAATTGACCAATTATCAAATCTAACCCTCCCCTTTTAATCCTTTCAAATTAACATTTTTTAGGAAATTTACACTTTAGGAGAGTTTTTATTTTACTTACTGATTGCAGTATAGCTTAGTTGATTAATTGGGAATTCTCTATAACTGGTTGCAAGTTCACTAGCTATCTATCGCTTTGCTTCTGCAATTCACTTCAATTCTTCAAAATGATGAGAAATTAATCCCCAATCATTTGTATTCCTCTATCTTTTCTAGCATTAAATGGGACAAACAAATTGTTCAACTCATGTTTAAACCCCATTCATTAATGTGAAAAGTTTAACAATGCACATTGAGATTTGAAATTGGCTTTAAACACTCAGCGAGCCCATAAAACAATCACCACATCGCACATTGGAACAAAAGAAACCTTCCAACACGCCAGTGAGTTGTAAGTTTAGTGCATTTGGAAACTGACATGGCACTCCACCTATGTTATTCATGCATCTTCATCGAGCTCGCCAGTGCATTGGAACAAAAGTAACTTTCCAACATGCCAACAAGTTGCATTTTCCATTGTTAACATATCCATGTTAGATGTGCCAGTACATTGAAACAAAAGAAACCTTCCAACTCGTCAATGAGCGGCCACCCCATCTTATGACATCATCCAAGTGGGATATGATCTGCACATGCCACATCACACTCGTCGGTGCATTGGAACAAAAGAAACCTTCTAACATGCAAATAAGATGACGGTATACATTGACTCAACATGCCATAAAAGCACAACACTCAACAATCCAACACACTAAGACAACAATTTTTCCCAACTCGCTAGTGAACTGACAAATAAGGCACTTAAAAGTCACTTCACGCATATGCAAAATGAAAGGTTTAAGTTATATGTGAAGGTGACATCACTAGGGGTATAAAACATAACAATATTAATGCATTAGGTAATAAAAAGGTAACACTTGTCTTGATTTCGATGACTTTGAGAAGGAAATTGGTTCCGTCAGACATTTTCTCCATAATTGAACCTACGTCATTGATATCATATCATCTGACAATTCATATGTCTTCATTGCAGTAGAGAATTTAAGTTTAGAAAACTTGGACTCATCACTCATTTTGTGAAATTGTGAAACTTGGGCCCACCATTCATTTTTCAAAATTGTGAAACCTTTTTGATAGACTAGATCAAATGACATTGACAGGTAGGATCAAATGACATTGACTAGCATGGTGACACCACATGAAAATTGGCAATCCAAACAAGATTATTTGTTGTCAATAATATTCCTGCAATATTATTATGGATTATGGAAATATTCTATCATTAAATTCAAAGAAGCTTCTGATGTGGGTCTAATTTTTTTGGTTTGCAATTTTAATATTGTGAAACGCCTGTTGTTGATCAAACTGAAGGTACTATGCAAAACGAAAAATCAATGTGATCCATTGATAAAAAAAAAGGTGATGAGCTACACTTTTGTTGCCAGATGATATTGTGAAACTATGAACTGGGAATACATGTTTGCATCATTCAAATAAAATAACACTCTCATCACAACTATAACATTGCAAAACCAAAAAATGGGAACACGTGTTCGCATAACAATGAATAAAGTAGTCAAATCAAATAACACTGTCATCACATCAACTAATTTTATTGATATTTTATCTGTGCAACATCACTAGCTTGACATGGATTAAGGTTTAAATAATTCAAATTTAATACACTTTACTCATATGTAGAAATTTAATAAATAGAGAATATTTTCTCTTGATTACTCATGTGAGAACTTAATGGTTTTCGGCTATAAAGCCTTTAGGATTTCAATTTCCAAATCAAGTAAAAATAGATAGTTACAATGGTGATTGTTGTTTTAAGAAAAATGTTGGCCAACTTCTCTCTTTGCACTACAAAATCCTTGGAATCTTTTTGGGGGAAAGTCATTCCTGACAAACTGAGAATTTTTTTCTACTTTAATTTAAGGATGATGACTTCATTCGTAATTTTTCAGTCGTCCAAGGTGATGGCTTTCTTGCAGTAGAGGGTCATTGTAGGTTAAATGTGGAAATTTCATCACTCTTCTTAGCTTGGTGTCTGGAATTAGGCATGGTGGTAGAGGCGAGGTGGTTTGTGACTTCTTGTGTTCGTGAGGAATAGAGAAGTGTCCTGGAAAAAATCTTGGTCAGGGCACAAATAGGGATGGGATTGTTGGACCGTGATGATTGGTTTAAGAAAGAAGATGAGTCCACTTAAGGCAGAACTTTTTAACTTAGTCACTTTTCCAAAATTGTACTACATGAAACAAGGTGACTTTTTCCAAAAATGGGGTAACATTCTGCTTCAGGACCCCGAGCCTTAATTCAAATCATCACCCCATAAGACAAGGGGTCCCGAGGTTGTATGGGGTCCTGCTCAAAATGGGGTGACATTTGCAATTTTACCTTATTTCAGAATGGGGTGACGTTTCAAACGTGACCCCATTTCGAAAACTATAAAAAAAATTTGGAAGTATTATTGTCATTTTCACTGAGTGCGATCCCACTCTAGAGCTCCACCCCATTCTATTTTAGGCCAAATCACTTTAGGTGATGACATTTTCAACTTTTTTTTACTTTTATCATCATTTTTTTAATTTTTTTAGTATTATTTACTATTTTAAACTATTTTTCTAATAAAATTTATTGTTTTTTCCCTTCAGAGCTGCACCTCTTTGCTTGTCATCTACACCACCTGCAGCTCTTTGCTTACCGTCTACACCATCTTAAGGTAGGTCTTTTTTTTAATATATTTAGTTTAATTATTGTTTTTATTAATTTTTTAATAATATTTATTGTTATTTTTATTATGAAAAGTGCATGTATGTCAAATTTATTTAGTATATTATTGTACATAAATGTTAAAATTAGTTTAATAAATGTATTTAATTTTTTCTTATATTTAGTATATATAGATGTAATTTTGTTTGTGTTTTTTTTCTAAAAATATATAAACCACACATGTACATTAGAAAATTAAAACAAATGAGAAACCCACACCACATACTTGAAACACATAACTTGTAATTGTAACCTTAAATTTTTAACACATAATAGAAGCCCGAGTTAAGACATTTTATAGAAACAATAGGTAATCAGCATTAAACCAGTTCCACTAGATCTTAAGACAAAATATTTACATCCTAAAGAATCTAGACTCTAGCCATAGAATGTATATTAACAAGTCTTAAGGGGTCATAGGATCTATTATGACCCCTTATTACTTATGAATGGGTCCTACCACCCCTTAAGACTACTTTGGCCGCATTAAAAGCCCTTAGGACCTATTAGATACCATAAGGGGTCATAAGACCCATTAAGGACTACAAGTTTCTTTATGACCCCTTAACATTAATTAGTCAACCCCACAACCTCTTACAAACCCTGAGGGTTTCTACGACCTATTTATGACCAGTTAGGATCAATTTGGACCCCTTATGCCCTATTATGTATCTTAATGGGTCTTAATAGGTCGTATGATCCATTATGACCCCTTAGTACCTATGAATGGGTCCTCCCACCCCTTAAGAGCCCCTAGGAAGCATAAGGAACTCAAAGGTATCATAGGAGCTATTATGACCCCTTAGGATCAATTCACACCCCTTAGCTCCTATTATGACCCCTTAACTTACTTATGAATGGGTCCTACCACCCCTTAAGACCCCTTTAGATGCATTAAAATCCATTAGGACCTATTACGTACCCTGGGGGGTCATAAGACCCATTAAAGACTACAAGTTTCTTACAATACCCATTAAGACCCATTAACTAGCCAGCCCTGCAACCTATTATAAACCCTAAGGGTTTTTAGGACCTCTTTATGACCACTTAGGATTAATTTGGACCCCTTATTCCCTATTATGTATCTTAATGGGTCGTATGATCCATTATGACCCTTGAGTACCTATGAATGGGTCCTCCCACCCCTTAAGACCCCCTAAGAAGTATAAGGAACCCAAAGGTATCATAGGAGCTTTTATGACCCCTTAGGATCAATTCACACCCCTTAGCTCCTATTATGACCCCTTAACTTACTTATGAATGGGTCCTACCACCCCTTAAGACCCCTTTCTATGAATTAAAATCCCTTAGAACCTATTACGTACCCTAAGGGGTCATAATACCCATTAAGGACTACAAGTTTCTTACAATACCCATTAAGACCCATTAACTAGTCAGCCCTGCAACCTATTATAAACCCTAAGGGTTTTTAGGACCTCTTTATGACCACTTAGGATTAATTTGGACCCCTTAGGCCCTATTATGTATCTTAATGTGTCGTATGATCCATTATGACCCTTGAGTACCTATGAATGGGTCCTCCCACCCCTTAAGACCCCCTAAGAAGCATAAGGAACCCAAAGGTATCATAGGAGCTATTATGACCCCTTAGGATCAATTCACACCCCTTAGCTCCTATTATGACCCCTTAACTTACTTATGAATGGGTCCTACCACCCCTTAAAACCCCTTTCTATGCATTAAAATCCCTTAGAACCTATTACGTACCCTAAGGGGTCATAAGACCCATTAAGGACTATAAGTTTCTTACAATACCCATTAAGACCCATTAACTAGTCATCCCCACAACCTATTACAAACCCTAAGGGTTTCTATGACCTATTTATGTAAGGGTTTCTATGACCTATTTATGACCACTTAGGATCAATTTGGACCCTTGAGGCCCTATTATGTATCTTAATGGGTTGTATGATCCATTATGATCCCTTAGTACCTACGAATGGGTCCTCCCACCCCTTAAGACCCCCTATGAATCATAAGGAACCCAAAGGTATCATAGGAGCTATTATGACCCCTTTGGATCAAGTCACACCCCTTAGCTCCTATTATGACCCCTTAAATTACTTATGAATGGGTCCTACCACCACTTAAGACCCCTTTAGATGCATTAAAATCCATTAGGATCTATTACGTACCCTAAGGGGTCATAAGACCCATTAAGGACTACAAGTTTCTTACAATACCCATTAAGACCCATTAACTAGTCAACCCCACAACCTATTACAAACCCTAAGGGTTTCTACGACCTATTTATGACCACTTAGGATCAATTTGGACCCCTTAGGCCCTATTATGTATCTTAATGAGTCTTAATGGGTCGTATGATCTATTATGACCCCTTAGTACCTATGAATGGGTATTCCCACCCCTTAAGACCCCCTAGGAATCATAAGGAACCCAAAGGTATCATAGGAGCTATTATGACCCCTTAGGATCAATTCACTCCCCTTAGCTCCTATTATGACCCTTTAACTTACTTATGAATGGGTCCTACCACCCCTTAAGACCCATTTAGACGCATTAAAAGCTCTTAGGACCTATTACATACCCTAAGGGGTCATAAGACCCATTAAGGACTACAAGTGTCTTACAATACCCATTAATACCTATTAACTAGTCAACCCAACAACCTATTACAAACCCTAAGGGTTTCTACGACTTATTTATGACCACTTAGGATCAATTTGGACCCCTTAGTCCCTATTATGTATCTTAATGGGTCTTAATGGGTCGTTTGATCCACTATGACCCCTTAGTACCTAGGAACCCAAAGGTATCATATGACCTAATTCATACATAATAAGACCTATTATGTACTATTAGACCTAATATGACCTCAATTGCTTCCTATTATTAATGTAATGACCCTAATATGCAAATGTACTAGATATACATGATGTAGATGGAGGCATGTGTGATGATTCTTAGATGTTTATGTATGGATGTTTAGATGGATGCATTGTTTAGATGGTTAATGTATTTAATTATTATTATGCATTAATGCAACAATGTTAATTATTAATGTAATGGCCCTAATATGAAAATGTACTAGATATACATGATGTAGATGGATGCATGTGCGATGATTCTTAGATGTTTATGTATGGATGTTTAGATGGATGCATTGTTTAGACGGTTAATGTATGTAATTATTATCATGCATCAATGCAATGATGTTAATTATTAATGTAATGACCCTAATATGAAAATGTACTAGATATACATGATATAGATGGATATGAAAATGTACAAGATATACATGATGTAGATGGATGCATGTGCGATGATTCTTAGATGTTTATGTATGGATGTTTAGATGGATGCATTGTTTTTTATTAAGGTAAATACAGGTTTTGAAAGGAACCCGAAACCTTTTACAAAAGAGTACTAGAGATAAGCATCAATAGCCCATACACACATAGAAATCCTACTACAAACAAAAAGTAGGACCCCAATGAACACCCATTAACCCAAAAAAGGAAAACAAAAAACTGCCAAAAAGAAATATAGTTTCCAGCACAGTTTCCAGTACAACTTCTAGCCTAGGTACCAGAACAGATAAAAAATACTTCATACTTTCATAGGATTCCTCAGCCTCTTTCTGCATGTCTTCCATTTTATCAATGGACTCTTTCAGCGCTTTCATCTCTTTTAGAATCTCTAGAATTTTCCTTTTTATGCCACTTCGGGCTCTGGTCCTGGGGCCCAAGCTCCCAGCTTTGTCATCAATAATGATTGTAGTATTCTCTAGCAGACTACTCTCCAAGTAAGCATATAATGCTTTGAGATTTTGAATAGATACTTTAAGCCCTACATTTCTATTCTTGAGAATAATACTTATCATATGCCCGTTGTGGCTGATTTGATTTTTCATGTCTTTCAGCTTTTCTTCCCCAAGGGCATTGACTCTGGTTGTAATCTCCTCATTTATGTTGTTATTATTTACCTTAATCAACAATTCCTTCTCCATTTCTTCTAGCTTGGTTTTGAAGGGCTCCATAGCTTCTTGCATTTCATTCAAGTGCTGCTTCATGTCCTTCATTTCCTCACTGAGCCAATTCTCCATGCTAGCCCCGTGATCCTCCTTTCTCTTTGGAATTCTATCATCAATTTTAAACCCTACCATAGTTTTGTGGTTAGGGTTCATTCTTTGTCTTTTCTTTTCCCTGTTTCTAGCCTTCAAGTTTGGCTGCTCTATCTGCTCCTCCTTTTCCTTACCATCATTCGCTTCCTCATTTTTTTCCTCCATTTCATCTCCCTCTTTTTCTTCTTCATCTTTTTATGCTTCTTGATTACTGAATTCATTTACCCTGTTCTCATCTTCATCATTCAAGGGCATTTCCTCCTCATTCATCTGGGTGTCCTCCTTATTCACCTGTTCATCTTTTTCTTTCACCATAGCCTCCTCATTTATCTCTTGAGCTTCCTCTTCAGTCACGGGCGTTTCCTCCTTCTCCTCTTCCAGAATCTCTTCTTCATTACCCGGACTATTGAGGGTTTGGTCTTCAATCTCCTTCTTCTTGTCCAGATTCACCTTTTTCTTACTCCTAACCCTTTTCTTTGGGTTCTCCTTTTTACTATCTAGCTTAATTTTCTTTTCATTCCCTTTAACCCTTTTGGGAATGGGTTCTGGGATTTGTGTTTTGGCGTATTCTGAAATTAACAAAATAATCCCTTCATGAAGCACCGGATTGATAGCTTTTTTTCTATGCTCCATGACAATGTTATTCAACGATCTCAAAAGATAGAAGGGAAACAACACCTTTTTGTTATGCCTAAAATGATTTGCAAGAACAAAATTAAGGTTGTAAATTTTGGAGTAGCGACCATCCAAGGTGAAATACTCAATCATCACAGTCAAAATGTTAGCTCAATGACTCTTAATTTTGTTAATGTCCACATAATCACCCATCCCTTTTCTCAGAAGGGCTTCTTCTTCTTCAATTTTAGGGAAGATTTTGAAAGCTTGAGTCATAATGCGTTTGTTTTCCCTGTAAAACTTCATGCCTTCATATGAAAGACCCGTAATCTCTAAAATTATACTCATAGTCAGAGTAAAAGACTTACCCCACATATTCACCTTTCCGTTCTTCCAGCCGTCTGCAAATTTTTTAATTATTTCTTTGTCCCATGCATGCAGCTTCTCTATATACTAGGTCACACCACCCTTCTTCAACCTTTTCCATATTTTTTTCTTTTGTTTCTACTTCGTACAGTCCATCGGCTCCTCCCTCTTCAAACCACCACCCTTTATAATCAAAGAGTTCTAAGCTTTTAGAGATTGAATGGGTAAAAATGCAAAACTATTGTGATTTTTCTATTTCAAAATGCTAGCTAAAACCCACAAACCGTGCGAAGTCACATTCTTCATGAATCTCACATCCCTCGACTGATAGCTATCATCCCTCTTAATCTTAAGTGATCTACTCTGTTGGAATTATGTTATATTTGTCATCAGTGAAAACACTTATTCGATTATGTATGCTTACCAAGCTCATCACTCAGTTCACAGCTTATACCGAGCATTCAGTAATCACATTGTAAAGCTCAGCGGTTAAATAGTTCATACCGAGCATAACAGTGGTCACCGAGCATATGAACAGTTCAGCAGTGTTTACCGAGAAGAGCAACATGTACCGAGTAGACGGTAGTCACCGAGCTTCACCGTAACTACCGAGCCATCAGTTGAAGCCAACCGAGAAG
>MU228095.1:2441610-2461031 GCA_018584345.1 Thuja plicata
CCATCATTATGAATTTCATCTTGATTAATGCACATATCTTGCAAAGTAACATTAAGAAAGTTAGAGATAATTTCCTCTTCTTGTTCAAGAATATCATCAACATGAGAGCAAGGATCATCAAATTGCAATGCATCATAAGGAGATAACATATAATCATTTTGAGTAGGAAGATCATAATCAAGAGGGTTATTCCAAGAGTAGTCATCATCATATGGTTCATCCAAAATAGTGGTATCATCATAGTGAGAATTAGACATCCCATAACGAATAGCAAGAGCTTGACGAGTGTTATGGTTATGAGATTTTTTAGTATAAAAATTAGATGACTTCTCATGTTTAAGTTTCTTAAAACAAGTATTGATCACATGACCATCTTTCCCACAATAATTACAATGAGGTCTATTAGAATTGTTATGATAACCATTATTATGATTATGATTATTAGATTTATTATTATGAGATCTAGACATAAAAGCATGTTCATTAGATTTGATTGAGCCAAATTGAATTAACTTAGTCTCTTCTCGACGTAAAATTTGTTGAAATATAGCATAATTTAATTGATTTGCTAACAAAGGAAGAGCTAATTGAGAATGAATATTAGTAATGAATTGTTGAAATTGTCTAGGAAGACATTTTTTTAAAATGATATGAATTAACCGAATTTCAGATAGAGTAACTCCTAAACCAGTTAATTAACTTCAAAATGAATCAAACTTAAGTAAAAACTCATCCATAGTTGAGAAATCCATATACCTGAGATCCTCCAATTGATCTTGGAGTTGAATCTTTCGAGATTCAGTTGCACTATTGAAGGTGTTTTTCAAAATAGTCCATGTTGCATGTGCTTTAGTACAATGGGAAATTAATACATATAAATCTGGATGTAAATAAATGCCTATAAGGCCTAAAGCCTCATCATTTTTCTCATTCCAAGCATCAATATCTGCCTTAGAGGAAGTAGTAGCAGGAACAGAAGTCGCACTAGTTGCCACATCAAGAATATGTTTAAAGTGAAAAATAAAAGTAATATGAGATTTCCAAGCATGATAATTGGAACTTGTTAATTTAATTTCTAGAATTAACATCGACATAATGAATTAAAATAAACTTAAATACAAGTTGCAAAATATAGTGATGAAGCTAAAAAACTAATTTAACGTGATTAGTAAACGCCAATATGCAAGAATTTTTACCGATTAAAAAAGTTTAAATATTTTGATAAAGTGATGAAACAAATTTATATTGCTATTTAATGATGAATTAGCAAGTGAATTAAGTTTATAATGATAAACTAGAAATGGGTTCCAGATGATGTTTAAAAATATGAAGTGAGAGCAAATGTATAAAAGTTTAATTTTTTTGGTAAAAATAATTTTAACGATTAAACTTAAATGGTTAAAAAATAACTTAGAGAAATAGAATAATAAACAAGCATGATAAATAAAGCAAGGAATCTATAGATTAAATCTGCCACAATCCTTCATAAGAAGAAGATGCTTGTAGAGATATGATTAAAAAAATGTTATAATGCAAGGAATATGATGAAGAAAAAATAATTATGCTGAACTAGCAATGATTAACCTACAGAAAATAGCCAAAAAAAGTTATAAGGAATATAATGATTAACCTACAAGAAAGAAATGTTAAATAGATATAAGGAATCTAATGATTGTCTTGCATAGACCATAAAAATGAAGCAATAAAAATCTACAGCTTTACTTAATATGGAAAAGTGTAGAGAAAAAAATGTAATAATAATGAATAAAAATGTTTGCAGAGATATGACTGTCTCAGAAATATAGTCCTAGTGTGGGGGCAATATCTCTCAAATGAACTGTTGGATTTATCTAATTTTTGGATATGATTTGAAACACCTAATTATGAAGGATCTCACTGAAGCGATTGGAGAGATAATATCCCAATCAAAAGTTATTAAAGACTGAGTGCGGGTCTATAAAACTGTCTTCAAAATGACAGTCACAGAAATGTTGAAATGGTTTGCATAAAAGGAAAAATATTTAAAAAAAAAAGAGATTAATAAATAGAGATAGATAAATATGTTTGAAAAACCTGCAAAGTATTAGAATATAGATTTATGAGAATAAAATACAAATATATATGGAAATAACAGAGATGAGCCTGCACCAAATGTTAGAGAAATAGATTGAAATCTGAAAAAAAAAAAATGAATATAAAACCTGCGGATTGTTAAAGAGAAAAAAAATTTGAAATCCCTTGCGGTTCACCTATAGAGGGATTGATTAGTACTTTAAAAATAACTTGAAATAAATATGAATAGACTTAGATTTGCAAAAAGAATGAATAAAATCCCTGCAAACAAGAGTTAGATCAACAAAAAACTGATATCTTCTCTTCAACGAAGATATCTTTCAACTATTCCTACATGCAACACTCAAATAAGGATTAAACCAACTCTGATACCATGTTAGAAATATAAAGTAAAATGAAAAAGATAGGGAAAGAATCCAAGAGAGTATGCAATGGAAAAGATTTACCAAATGTTGAGAGAGAGAGAGAGAGAGAGAGAGAGAGAGAGAGAGAGAGAGAGAGAGAATAGATCAACCATAAGTACACCAAAATGCTCCAAGAACCAAGGCAAGAACACAAGGATTTGGAAGGGGAAAAACAAGAAAAATCCCTTGTGCACAATATGAATATGGCTCAAAGCTTAAAGAATGAGAGCAATAAGCTCATTACAATATTGCAAGAATGAGAATGAGAGAAGAGAGAAAAAATCCAACTTAGAATCCCTATGAGAACCCTAGAACCCTGACTTATGTGTGAGAGCCATCTCTTAAGTAGAGATGAGTGGAGGAGTTTGCATGTAACTCCCAAACTCTATGTGTGCCACATTCACATTTGGTGTGTGTCATGTGTAGGAATCCTCTTAAGGAGGAATATCTAATTTCCTTTTTAAAGGAATTACAAATAATATGACATGTCCTTGGTATATCTTTTAATTACATAGTTACCAAGGAAAAATTAATTTTAACAGAATCCTTGTCTTTATGCCCCTGATTTTTCATGTTAAGAATTTCATTTAAAATCTGAGTGTTCTTACAGGGGGAGTCTCTAGAGAGAGAACCTTTAAAATTTTCTAGAAAAATTTTGCAAATGCAATTGGTGACAATCTCATGGGATGAGATTTTTTCTCTAAAAATTCTATTATTTCTCTCCTTCCAGATTCTCCAGGTGAAGTGAGGAAGAAACAACCTCCAAAGGTCTTTGACTTTTTTACCATTAAAGGGGCTATGCCATTGTTTTACCATGTCCTGAAAGTTATTAGGTTTCACCCAATCTAGGTTGAAATGACTGAAGATAAAGTCCCACACTTTACAAGTATAAGTACAATAAATCATAAGATGGTTACAATTTTCAGTTTAAGAGAAATAGAGAATACATCTGTTAGGCATACTAAAGCTCCTTTTACAGAGATTGTCCACTGTTAGAATTTTGTTATGAACAAGCAACCAAAAAAACATGTTAATTTTAGGTATTAGCTTATTGTTTCATACCTGAGAACTGATAGGGTGATCTTCCTGGGAGAAGAGAAGAGTTGAAGCAGAAGAGACCAAAAATTTTCCATTTGCCTCCGGACCCCAAATCTGAGAGTCTTGTTCATTTTCTCTTAAAAACCAAAGATTAAGATGTTTGTTGACCAAATTGAGGTTTTCATCAAAAGAGTTAAGGTCAACCCATTTCTCATTGATCCAATAATTAGAAACCTTTTCCCCAATTATATCTTTATAGTCCACAATCATTGGCATCCATTCATGCTTCTCATTAAGAGCTTCTTCCTTCAGCCAGTTATCATTCTAGAAATTTATCTTCCTGCCATCTCCCAGCTTCCATCTTATCTCTTTTCTAATCAAGTCCCTTCCTTTCCTAATGTTTTCCCAAATGAAAGAACCTTTGATATCCAAAGGATTCCTTAACATTTCCTCCAAATAGTTCAGATGGTATTTTCTCTTGATAATAGCATTCCATTCCTTCTCCTCTTCAAAGATTCTCCAGCACTGTTTAGCCAATAGAGCCTTATTAGTATTTTTAATGCTTCTGATTCCAAGCCCTCCAAAATTCTTAGGTTTACACACAACCTCCCAGGCCACAATACTTAACCTCTTCTTCTCTTCAACTCTAGACCAGAAGAATCTTTTCTTTATTTTTTCAATCAAGTCTGCAAAATTTTGAGGAATTTTGAAGAGACTGAGCTGAAATTTTCCAGCATGACTTAGAGTAGCTCCTTTCCATCCTGCTAGATTGTTGTGAAATTGATCAAGGATACCATATCAGAAAGACTCATCAGGTTTATGACATAAAGGGAGACCCAAGTAGGAAGAGGGAAAATTCCCAATCTTGCAACCCAAAATGGTAGAGATCTTCCTTTGTCTTTCTTTAGGAGTGTTGCATAAAAAATGGAACTCTTCTCCTAGTTAATAGATTGACCAGAAGCATTAGTATAGGTATTCAAAGCCTTTTTCATGTTCCTTTCTTCCTTAACAGAGGTTTCCCCCATCATGATAGTGTCATCCACAAATTGTTCATGTGAACATTTTTGCAGAGCAGAGGAAGGTTGGAGACCATAAATTTGACCTGTTATAACCATACTATTGATATATCTCCCAAGGCCTTCTGCCATGATGACAAAGAGAATGGGAAAAATTGGATCACCTTGTCTCAGACCTCTTGTGGGATGAAATAAATTGGAAGATCCCTCCTTAAAAAGCACAAAATAATTCACAGTAGACACCAATTGCATTATTATTCTTATCACATCTTTATCAAATCCAAAAGACCTAAGGATATTTGACAGAAAAGACCAGTCCACTCTGTCATAGGCTTTTGACAAGTCCAATTTCATCAGGAATCCTTATTTTTAAGAGGCGTGAAGAGAATGAATATTCTCATGCACCACCATAATAGAATCCAGGATCTATCTTCCCAAAACAAAACCATTCTGTTGAGGAGAGATCAGATTAGGCAGTAATCTCAAAAGTCTAGTAGTAATGACCTTTGAAATGATTTTGTATAAGGAGTTACAAAGACTTATTGGTCTAAAGCCATCAACCGTATCAGCTCCAAGTTTTTTTGGAATGAGAGCTATAAAAGTAGAATTTAGTTCCTTTAGGATAGTTTTAGTTCCAAATAACTCTTTAACCGCTGAACAAACATTTTTACCAGTGATGCTCTAGAACTGCTAGAAAAAGAACATCTCAAACCCATCAAGACTTGGAGATTTCTCTCCTTCAAAAGAAAAAATAGCCTTCTTGATTTCAATATCAGAAGGAATTTATTTTAGGAGAACATTGGAAAGATGATCCATTTTACAAGGAATCGAAGAAAGTAATTTCCTTTGGTCTTCTAAGTTAAGATTTTGATCTTTAAATAACAAGGTCGCAAAGTACCCCATCATTTCTTCCCTTATTTCCTCTTCTTTAGTAATTTTACCTTTAGTAGCAGACAAGGAATGGATTTTTTTATTGCCTTGTGTTTAAGAGAAATAAGATGGAAAAATCTGGTATTCTTATCTCCTGCTTTCAACCATAGTGATCTGGATCTCTACCTCGAGAAAGTCTCTTCTTTAGCAATAATATTGTGAAAATATGCAAGGACAACATTCTCTTGGGTTTTCAAATTTTTAGTTAGGCCATTTCTTTGAATTTCCTCCTGGATTTCTTTCAGGTCCATTTGGGTTTTATTTTTGGATTGGAAGATGTCCCCATAGACATTCTTGTTCCAATATTTAACATTAGATTTTGCATTAGCTAGTTTCTTGACCACTTTGAACATTATTGTCCCTTCCACCTTTATATTCCACCAATCCCTTATTTTATTTTCCAGATCAGGGTGATCTAGCCACATCTTCTCAAATCTAAAGGGAGCATTTCTTTTGCCTTTGAAAGGAATAACATTAAAGGAAATAGGAAAATGGTCCGAGCCAATTTTGGTAAGGGAAGAAAGGGCACAGGAGAACTTGGTATACCATTCCGGATTGATCAACACCCTATCAAGCTTAACTTTAATAAGATCAGATCCCACCCTACGATTAGACCAAGTGTAATTAATCCCTTCCATATGAACATCCATAAATCCTTCATTAATAATGAAATCTATCAAATCTACCCTACTTTCCACTTGTGATAAATTTCCTCCCATTTTATCTTCCTGCTTTAAGGGAGTATTAAAATCTCCCATTATAAGAAAGTTGTTCTCCGAACTAGTTTCCATTTGATCATGCAACTTATTCCAAAGCTTAATTCTTCCAGCTTTAGTATTGGGGGCATAAACATTTATAAGGGTCCAAGAGAAATTATCCTTTAAGCTCTAGACTTTGGCTGCTAAAATTTTTTTTTCCCCTTTTAGGAGCTGACAGTCAAAGAAAGATTGATTCCAGAAGATAGCCAATGCTCCAAAAGCCCCTTTAGAACTACTACCAAAACATTTCCATTTTTATATGGTTAATGTATGTAATTATTATCATGCATTAATGCAATGATGTTAATTATTAATTTAATGGCCCTAATATTCAAATGTACTAGATATACATGATGTAGATGGATGCATGTGTGATGATTCTTAGATGTTTATGTATGGATGTTTAGATGGATGCATTTTTTAGATGGTTAGTGGATGTAATTATTATCATGCATTAATGCAATGATGTTAATTATTAATGTAATGGCCCTAATATGAAAGTGTACTATATATACATGATGTAGATGGATATGCAAATGTACTAGATATACATGATGTAGATGGGTGCATGTGCGATGTTTCTTAGATGTTTATGTATGGATGTTCAGATGGATGCATTGTTTAGATGGTTAATGTGGTTTAATGCAATGATGTGTATTAATGCAATGATGTTTTCAATCTAATATGTGAAATTATTAAATATAAAATTTAAATATTTTAATCATATGTGCAGGGTATATTTTGTGCACATTATCATGGATAAATTTAATATTGATGATTTGATTAATAAACCTCCACCCTCACCCCCACCCCCACCTCCTCCTCCACCTCCACCACAACCCAATCTGAATGATTTAGAACACTTCAAAGTGTTGGTTGATGAGAATGTGAATTCTATTGTTGGCCATATTGATTCTCTAAGAAACCAACCATTTGTTCCCCCATACGTGCACAATTACATTGCTATGATGAAAAGCATTGTAGATTATATGAGATCCATTGATGTGGATCTTAATGGGAATAATACTTGGAGAGAGGAGATGAGGAAATATTATGCTGATGACCTCTCCTACCAACAAATTAATGACTTAAAAATTACAAAGGACACAATTGCTCCTTATTTCATTGACCCAAAAACAAATAATCCCATCCATAATAAAAAAATGCATATCCATGAGGTGGTGTAGACATGATGGAATGGTCAACAATTTTTGGAGTCATCAGTGGATGTGTTTTGATCACCTCCCATGCAAACCAAGAAGTGCCCTTCTATTTTTTGAAAAAATTATATGTTGAGTTTGTGTTGGGTAGAAAGCCCAACTACTTTGACATTAGATATTTCCAGGGGGTCGGTCTTGAAATGCCTCAAAATAGGCAAGAGGATAGGATTGACCCTAGGAGACCCATGCCACCTACACCTATCTTGGATCCTCCCGCCCCTATATTACATGTTCCATTTTATCATCATTCCATGGTCTCAACGTTTGGATCATTGAGCCAATTGACTACCAGCCTCAAGGAGTAGTACACACAGATTGCAAGTCCTACAGTAGAGCCTCATCTCTACACGAATTGCAATGAGATGTGTTATGGTCTTATGCTTTAGGGAGAGGCTACTTCTTCAGCACATGGAGCACCACATTAGTTTGGATCCTATGTGAACATGCTCACTACTAGAGACCATCCTCTCAATCACCAGGATCCACATGTATATATACGTTCTCACCTATATTTATTTTTAATTTAATTTGAACACATGTACACTTTTTATTTTTTTAGATCATGTGCAATATGAATTTCATTTATTGAAAATACATGTATGTATGTGCTTGTGAACAAACTATGGGCAGAGAGCCATCAAGCTCAATACTAGATGGGATAATTTTTTCCTCGACACCTGTTGGCACATCTCATGGGGTATAATTAGAGAAATCAAGATATTTTTGAAGTAAATTTTAAATTTTCCTTCAATTAAGTCTTAATCCTATACATTTATATAAAAAAATGCATTGTAAAATAGGGCGGTCATGATCCACTGAGACACACTATGCCCAGTGGTCCACCATTGTCCTTTGTACTGAATGTCGAGCTACCAGGGGAAATTTACTACCAGTTGTATGTGATGAAACCTAACATGTTGGGAGCATGCTCAGACATGCAAACGTTAGAGATATACATCAAATAACAATATTAAACAGGTCTAAAAGCATACTATTAAAAACAAAAAGAGATCCATCACAACCTCTGATGAGCCAAACAAGTGCACCCAAGCCTTGTTGGTTTGCTCTTAGAGAGGTTTTTGGGTGTGCTCTCCCAACACAATATTATAATCCCACTATTTGATTAAGAAATACAAACTAATTGATTGAAAAGAGTGAAGAACTCAAGAAACAAGTATTGAAAACTTGTCTCAAGCCTTCACTATGAATGCAAGTGCAATGCTATACTATAATGAAGATTTAAAAGACCAAGCTAAGATGATATGCATAAGACAAATAGAAATGAATTCATTTGCCATCATCCTAACATGTAATTTATAGATTCAACTATGAACTAATGAGCATGAACATAAAATGCACTAAGAATTTTTAGAGCTATACTAGCATGATAACAATGCATAAATGAGAGATGACTTGCTCTTGACAAAGGCCTCTATTTATAGAGTTTTTGGAGGAGAGAGAGGGCTTGGATGAGGTGGAGCTCATGTGGCATCCACATAGGTGCCACATGAGGGACACATAAGCAATGTAAGAGGCTCACTTTTCTCACACATGTGTGAGCAACTTTGGACGTGATGGGTCAAAGTGTACTTAAAGTACACATGTGAAGGATCTTGTAAGAGGTGTAAGTGTTTTGGACCAATGAAACACTTTTGGAAAGTGTAAGAAGGTGTCATCATAGGTGTAAGAAACCTTGTTGGCACCAAATAAAGATTATTTGGAAAAGTCAATTTTTGAAAATTTGCTCACACATGTGTGAGAAAATAATTAGGACTAATTGGTGAAGAAATCAAGAAATTAGCTTAATTAACCTTAGTTAATTAATGAATAGGTTTATTTGGTGAGAGTGATATGAGGTAGGGTAGGATCTAGGTTTAGATTAGCTTAATCCAAATTAGATTTAGATTAATTTGGTTTAGTAGAATTTAAGTCATGTGAAGGAATAAATAAATTAAAAATTTATTTAAAGGGAATCAATGAGGGATAATGTATTAAATAGGATTTAATACATTAAAAGGGGGTAGTATTTAAATTAAATTTAAATACTAAGGAAAGTGAATCATATTTAATTAAATAAATTTAATTAAATAGATAGAAGAATATAACAAATATAATTAATTAAAATTAACTATAATGTTATAGTAATATTAATTAAATTAATATAAGGACGATTTTGGAAGTCTACATTTTGCCCCTCTTTGATGTGTCGTCGAAAGTGATGTTGCGTCAAAGAAAAGAAAATAAGATGCCCCAAAGAGGTCAGACAACCTACGGTAGCGAGAGTGGAGGAGGGTGCCCCCTCAAGAAAATAATGGCAAAAAAATATAATTTTTTAATAAAATTTTCTCAAAAAGGTAAGAAAATGGGGAAAGTAGACCAATTGCATGGTGTGTCAAAGAAAATGGAGGAAAAAATGGGGACCGAAATAGGAAAAGGGGAGACCGACGGAAGAAATGGGTCCCAAGGGGCTATAAATAGTCTACCGGGGCCCATGGACAAGTCACTTTCACTCACAAAGAGAAAAAAAAGAGAAGAAGAAGATAGCAATGGCAGTGCAACAAGAGCTAGCACAGCTTGGGGAGCGCATCCAAGTACACCAGCGACCTACGAATGTAGGACCACCGGTGAGTAGTCGAGCACCAACTCTGTCATTTATGCATTTAATATTTTGGGAAGGTAGCTAGGTGCAATAAATGCTCTGAAATAGACGTGGAGCGCAGACAGTGATCGCCTAACTGTCGTTTGCGCAGATGGCGATCCACAAACTGTCGTCCTCGCAGACGACTGACAGGCGACTGACGTCTGTGCAGATGAAGATCAACCAATCTCCATCTGCGAGGGAAAGGAGAAGATAAAAGGTGCAACGGAGATGGCGATGTATGAACACCATCATCTGCACAGCAAGGGAGGCGATAGCCTAAACCGTCATCTCTGCAGATTGACGTCTATGGAGATCTGCTATTTTTGCAGACTGGCGACTGCAAAGTCCATTGTCTGTGAGGGTCAACTATTGTCTACATGAATTGACCCAAAAATGGAAGGAAAGAGAAGAAGAAGAGAAAAGACAAGGGTCCGAGAGCATTTTTTGATGCCCCGGATGGGCCTGGGACATGTTTCGATGCCCCAGCATGCTATCTGATTGCTGACATTTGTTGGCTGATTGTAGGAGGAGACTATTACATTCTGAGCCAGGGAGTGCTATTCGGTGACCATGGAGCTAGAGTAGCACCTGACAATAGCAGAGTGGGGACAGGTGACTTTATGCGAGCTAGAGCACATGTGACATTGGCTGCATCTTCGAGCGCATAATGTGCTCATGTCTGCATTGATAGAGAGGTGACACAGTACCACCTTGAGCTTCCACTTCCCTATAGGAGAAGCGACTATAACCCTTCATGATGTATGGAGGATCTACAGAGTGTCCATTCAGGGGCTTATACCAGAGTACTGTGTGGAGGGGTCAAAGCCCTACATGGAGATGGCCCTGAGACAGAGGTTTATAGATCTACCGATTACACAACAGTGGATGTCATGGACAAGAGCTATGATGATGGAGCCACGGCCACAGCAATTGGTACTATATCTAGCGGGGTTGATAGGGGGACGTCTCATGCCTGACCATGTAGGCAAGGGGTTCCCCATAGGCTGGGCATGAGTGCTGAGCAACATGGTCGAGGATGGTGACCAGTACTACTAGGGATACATCATCCTTGGCCAGCTATATTATGATCTGCATATGTGTACCTACCACAAGGGTAGGGCACTAGGTCCTGGATGTATGCTCTTATTAGTATGGGCGTGGGAGCATATTGCAGTCACACAACTGATTAGACACCATGAGACCCGGGCAGCATATGAGCCCTTTGTGTGTAGGTACAGGTCATCGATCAGTTATGAGGCCATAGATTTTGTGGGATACTGGTGCAGGAGACTAGATGAGATGGGGGCTATACTATGGGCACCCTATGCAGTATGTGAGACCTGGGGCCATGAGACCCCACAGCAGGACGGGTACACGGAGGATAGATTCTATGACTCATACTATATGAGGTTTGTGTAGACTGACTGCTGGCTATTTGGGAGGACAACTTACATGATATCACAATATATGCCATCCAGGGTACGGAGGCAGATGGACCAGGTGCAGGAGGTAGTACTAGATGAGTTTCCACATCCATTGGTTACCTGAGAGGTAGGGAGTGTATGGGGGATGGGTGCAGATCCTCGGATAGCCTGAGCATCATTCATGGGCATGATCGAGGTTCCCTGGATCAGGGCTCAAGAGTCACTACAGGATGAAGGTGTAGTTCCTGCATATGCATAGTGGTGGGCGGCGCACAGACATGTGAGACTGATAGTGTCGGGGGTTGTTCAGGAGGATGAGTAGCCAAGGGCCAAAGGAGATGGAGGAGGATAGGGGGATGACGATGATGGAGGAGATGGAGGGGCCGGAGGGAGGAGAGTCCAGCCTAAGGTGGCAGTACCGAGGCAGAGGGGGCAGGTGCAAATATCAATAAGTGGGCAGCCACCTATCATACCCGATGTACAGGTACAAGGGAAGGATCTGCAGGGGCCACCACAGGCACTACATGGGCCACCACCGCAGGGACCTCCATAGGGACAGGGACCACCAGCGGGCTACATAGCCCAGGAGACACATGATACAGTCATAGCAGAGTGAGATAGCATGTGGACTGAGTTGGGGAGAGTACAGGGTCTATTGGTGACATCTCAGGCGACTGAGGTGAGTGCACAGGCTGAGATTCTGTGTTTACATGGATTGTTAGCCACATCACAGGCTACAACTAGCAGCCTTCAGACAGAGGTGACTTAGGTACAGAGGGAGCTATCATCAGAGACAGCTCAAGGGGATAGTGCGTAGCGGGCACTGGACATTTTACATGCTCAGGTGGATAGCAGGGAGTTTGCTGTTATAGAGGAGTTTGGGGACCGCGAGGAGCTGGCAGCTATGTCAGCATAGATAGCAACTCTGGCAGCAGAGCGGGATTTAGCATGGAGACGTGCCGAGGAGTACAGGGTAGACCATGATATAGCGCGGCTAGTAGGCAGTGTGGTAGGGTTGGGTCAGATGATGACCGATGCTATGGCAGCCCAGAGAGAGGCAGGACGCAGAGGCCGAGAGGCCGCATATTATATGGGGCTTTACCATGGAGCAGTACCAGAGGAGGCACGAGAGCCTGCATATTCTGAGTGGGCACAGTCAAAGATCACTAGCCAGGCATCACAGGGATCAGTGGGGTTACCGCCACGTCCTAGCAGGGGAGTAGGACCATCGCAGCCACCGCCATGATACTTCTCAGACTTTTTGGATACACAGTTTTGACACATTTTTGACACATGATGTATGATATGACACTTTTTGATATATATATACATGGACTATTTTTGGACTATGGGACTCTGATGTATGGATCTTTGTGATGTTATCTGCTTATATGATGTCATGTTTATGTAGGATGTATGGATGCACTTAAAAATGTTATATTTACAGTATATGATGCTTATGACTGACATGCAGGATGGGATGAATATATATATGATGATACTGACAGATTTGTGATGCAGGGATGAGATGTAGATATATATATAGATAGATGTGATGTGATGTGATGTGTTTAATGCTTATATTTTATCATGTATGGATGTAATGTAATGATGTATAAATGTATTTATGATGCTTTATGAAATGAATGAATCCTAAAAGATGTTATGGATTTTATGGATGTAACTAATGGAATGCAATATAATTACATGCAAATGGTACTATATAGTTATAAATGTATAATGCTAATGGAATGATAATGCACCTATAAATGAATTAAATGAACAATGTACATAATGAACAAAATGAGCAATGTAAATGATTTAATTTAATGAAGACTACAACTAAATGATGTAATGACTAATGACTAATGATTAATGAAGGAAATGAATAATGCAATGGATAATGACTAATGATTAATGAATGAATGTGATATGAGACAAATGTATAATGGCTAATGATTAATGAAATAAATGCAATATGAGACAAATGAATAATGACTAATGATTAATGAACTGAAATGAACAATGCAATAGATAATGACTAATGATTAATGAACGGAATGAATGCAATACGAGACAAATATATAATGCAATGGGTAATAATTGAATGAGGACATTGTTTTTGTGTGTATCACAATAAGTCTGATAAAATCACGTAGGTGACCGGATAGGGAAATAAATAGAAACCTTTGCCAAGAGCAAAATCATAATACAATATGACCTAACTACAGTGCAAAGACTAACTACATGATAATAGTGGGATTGATACCGTGTTAATGTTGGAGAGCACACCCTAGTTTGATATTGCAAAAGGAGTTATGCACCATGTGCTAGAAAACACAAGTGACATAGTTCCTTTGCATGGACTAGACTCTCAAACAAATAGGTTGTTAGGAACAAGAATGTGATATATTAGGTATGATGAGAGCTATGAAATGTTACTCATGAGGAGATGCAGTACATCCAGATCTTTTGAGGGATTTGAGATGTATGAATCCTGCCCCCAATGAGGCATACATAGTCATAACCGAATATCAAAACATAAATGCACTAATAAACTATGACAAGAAGATCATACCACAAAGGACACATATTTCACTAGATACTCACCATAACAAACTAAGATATAAAAGATCGAGGTTGTCGTGATAAGGACATAGTAAAACACAAGATAAAATTAACAAAAAGGCATCTTGACCAAGTAGTCATTCAGTCCAAAAGTTCTTTCCATGAACAAGTTTGATGTGAGGATTGATAGAACAACTGACACCGGAAGGATGCATCCTAATGGGCCAAAGATTGATTGATAGAAAATGGGAATTCACTAGCAATTTCTCATGAATAGAATGATCATTAGGAAAGTCAATCTATCTATTGATTTGATGTAAAATGTTTTGCGATCACTGTGTCTAGAACAAAGCTTAGTTTTGATTTGGTAAGCTCAGTCGTTCAGGAATCATTATTGCAAAAGTGGGAAGATGGTCAAAGAACTACCTGCACAAATATGGGTAGTGACGCTTATTATGAAAGGCGATGCAAGCTGTATAGACAAATGGTGGAAACTTATGGTGGATTTGACTACACATGGTGCCTGAAATAGGTTTTCACCATGGTACTTATCCATTGCGCCACCGAAGTGGTTTTCACAGATGGATGGATTTTCTTTTTCTCTTTCTCTTTTGTGATTTTCTTTTGAAGCTTTTGTATTTTTTATGCTTTTTGATTTTTCTGATTTTTTTGCTTTTTTGCTTTTTGAATGTTTTTGGATTTTCTTTTTTCTGATTTTTTTTTGGATTTTTGAAAAAATTTCTACTGTACAATGGACTATGAACTGATCAAGCATAGAAGGGCTTGAGATGTACAATATTTACAGGATCAGGGAGTGGATCTCCCTCTGGGGATGTAATCTGATAGGCACCTAAACCATATTTTGTTGTAACAATGAAGGGACCCAACCAATTAGGTTCAAACTTCCCTTTCTTCTCACGGTTCTGGAGGTTCTTCATATTATGCTGCAGGACAAGATCACCAACCTCAAACTGATGAGGTTTGATCCTTTTGTTGAACTAAAGGTGAAGGAAATTTTGATACATGTGGAGGTGGTCTAGGGCATTGAGGCATCTCTCATCAAGGATTTCCAGCTCTTGCAAGCGGGCAACTCTATATTCATCTTCGGACAACAGATTCTTGAGAGATATTCTGAGGGAAGGGAGCTCAATTTTAATGGGTAGAATAGCCTCAGTACCATAAACAAGGGAAAAGGGAGTGGCTCCCGTGGGGGTTTGAATGGAGGTGTAGTAAGCCCAAAGGGAAGGATTAAGGTGAAGGTGCCAATCACGGCCAACTTCATCGACTATTTTCTTAAGGATTCTAAGGATAGTTTTATTCATAGCCTCAGCTTGACCGTTGCTTTGTGGAAAGTACTTGGAAGAGGTATGGTGGGTAATGCTTAACTTCCTACATAGCTCTGTGACATCCTTGTTCTTGAAAGGTCCTCCATTATCAGTAACAATGTCTTGAGGAATGCCATAGCGACAGATAAGATAGTTTAAAATAAACTTTGAAATCTATTTTTCAGTAGTGTAGGTGAGAGGAACAGCTTCGACCCATTTGGTAAAGTACTCCATAGCAGCCAGGATGTATTTATGGCTATTGGATGAATTAGAGAAAATCTGGCCAACAAGGTCGAGACCCCAACTTGAAAAGGGCCAAGGGGTGATGGTGGGTTGGAGTGATTGGGAGGGAGCATGTATTAAATCGCTATACTACTAACAAGATACACACTTCTTCACATAGTAGGCCAATAATATCTAGTGCGTAACAGATTTTTGGCCAAAGTAAGTCCACTAGAGTGGGCCCCGTAGATTCCTTGATGTACCTCCTCCGGGGATGTTTGTGCTTCATCAAAATTTAGACATCTTAAAAGAGTTCCATCGAAATGCTTTCGGAAGAGGCTATCAACAAGGATTGTGTATCGGGAAGTGCGGCGAATGAAGGTTTTACGTTGATTGGGGGTTAAAGTAAGCGGGGTATGTCCATCGCGCAGGTAGGAATACACTTCTTGGTACCATGGGGAATTGGGATCAGCAATCTCACATACCATTTTAGAATTCAGCTTGTCATAGGTAGGGACCGTAAGATTCTCAACAAGAAATTCACACCGTGGGCTGTGTTCTGGCATAGTGATCAAGGACCCAATTGTTGCCATGGCATCTACTGCTTTGTTGTTCATGCAAGGGATCTGTTGGAAGGTTAGTTCAGTGAAATGTGTCTTGAGATCTTCAACTGTCCAGTGATAGGGAAGAAACTTGTCATCCTTCATTTGATATTCATCCATAACTTGTTTGATAACCAATTGTGAATCACCAAGCACCAATAGAGTGAGAATCTGCCATTGTATGGCCTGTCGAAGTCCAAGTACAAGGGCTTCATATTCTGCAATATTGTTGGTACAAGGGAACTATAATTTGAAAGATTTAGGGATGAGATCCCCTTTTGGTGTAACAAACAAGATTCCTGCCCCTGATCCTTTCTAAGTGAAGGATCCATCAAAATACATCTTCCATGGTGGACTTGGGGCAAGATTTAAGACTGATTCATCTGGAAAGTCTGTGATCAGAGGGTGTTTACCATCAATAGGTGCTTCAGCTAACTGGTCTGCAATCACTTTTCCTTTGATGGCCTTTCAATCCACATAAACAATGTCAAACTCACTAAGGATCATGACCCATTTTGTTGTACGACAAGTAAGAGTAGTGTGTGCCAGGAGATACTTGAGTGGATCAATTTTAGCAACAAGATGAATCTTATGATTAAGCATATAATGTCATAGTTTTTGTGTATAGAAAATGATGGCCAAACATGCCTTCTTAATTAGGGAATAATTCAACTCATAGCTAATAAGAGTTTTGTTGAGCTAGTAAATTGCTCGCTCTTTATCGGTGTCATCTAGTTGTGCCAGGAGGGCTCCCAACGTGACCTCTATAGTAGATATGTACAAAATTAGAGGGCGACTAGCAACAGGTGGTACCAACATGGGTGGATTAGCCAAATACCCTTTCAATTTCTCAAATGCATTTTGACACAAGCAATCCCACTGAAACTTGATATTCTTGCATAGAAGATGGGAGAACGGATGCACCTTGTCAGCCAGCTATGACATGAATCTTTTGATTGATTGTAGTTTGCCTTGTAAACTACGTAATTGCTTCAATATTTTGGGTGGTGGCATTTCTAGGATTTCTTTCACTTTCTTTGGATCAACTTCTATTTCGTGCTATGACACAATGTATCCCAACAACTTACAAGATTGTACTCCAAAGACACACTTTTTGGGATTTAGCCTAAGCTTATATTTCTCCAATCGCTCAAATATGGTAGTAAGGATAGGAATATGTGATTCCCTTGTTTTGGATTTGCCTAAAAGATCATCCACATAATCTTCCATGATGACATGCAAAAGATCATGAAAGATGGTAGTCATTGCTCGTTGATAAGTGGCTCTGGCATTTTTAAGACCAAAAGGCATCACTTGATAACAGAAAGTGCCCCAAGGTGTTGTGAATGTGGTTTTGTGCTGGTCTTGTGGTGCTATCCTAATCTGATTATAACTTGAGAATCCATCCATAAGTGACAACATTTCATGTCCTGTCGTCAAATCCACTATAATGTCAATATTAGGGAGTGGAAAATCATCCTTTGGACATACAAGGTTTAGGTCTCTGAAATTGGTGCAAATGTGAATGCCCCCAGCAAGTTTACCTACTGGTACAATATTAGAAACCCATTCAGGATAATCAATTGGTCTGATTACTTCAGCGTCCATCATGTTCTAAAGTTCTACTTTGACTACCAATGCAACTTGAGGATGCATCTTGCGAAGCTTTTTCTTAATAGGTTTTACGTTTGGATCTACCGCAAGATGATGCATGACAAGATTTGTATCAAGCCTGGGCATGTCTTTGTAGGTCTAGGCAAATTTGATTTTGTACTTATGCAAGAATGTTGTCATGTATTTCTTTTATTGATCACTGAGAGAAGATGCAATGTAAGTGATATGTGGATCTTCTTCTGTGCCTAGGTTGATTGGAATAGTATCTTCAATGAACATAGAGGACACTTCTAGTTCTATGATATAAATGGCAAGTCAGCCTCTCCCTCCTCTAGCACCTCAGAAAGGTTTTCACTAGAGGAAGCATCCTTTATTTTGTCTTTTTTTTCATCCTTAGGTGCCTGCGAGAGGTTTTCACCAGAGGATGTATTTTCATTTTTTTGATTTTTATTTTCTTTTCCATTTTTGGGACTGAGAGAGTTGACTTGGCTACCGAAGTAGGCTTGTTCACTATAGTGTATATGATGTTCATATTCTCAGAGATTCTTAAGTCCAAAGAGGGCTAAAATGGCCTCATCCGAATCGCATTTATCTAAAGCTGGTGGTGAGTCTTGCTAATCCCAGTCAATCAATTTAGGGTTTGTGAGGGGTAGATGAGGGGATGAAAGGTCATCTTGGGTAATGGTGAAGAGATGATGATTTTCATTTAGGTCATCTTCAATATATTGGAAGGGAATTTTGAAGAACTCTTCCTCAGTGTCTGAACCTGAGGCAGCTAAACAATAATCCTTAGCGATGTTAGTCTTAGTTTCTACAGAACCCAATCCGTGTCCTTTAGGATAACCATTAGCTATTATGATCTTCTTCTTTCCTATTTCATTAGCTCCATGACCAGTACCATGATATCCCATGTTTTCAACAATGGGAGTAACTTTAGGATACTTTCCTTTGGGGAAAGTTATGGGTCGCTCTTCTTCATCTTTATAGAGCCAATCAAGGACACTATATTCCATGTGTTCATCTGATAAGGACCCCCAATGTTCAAAAATAGTTGACTTGCAGTGCATAAGTGCTTTATCCTTGGAGAGGGGTAATGGTGATGGTCTTCCATAAGACTTTGGAGACAAGGGGAGTTGCCCAATGCATAAAGCAATTTCAAATTTATACTCTCCCATGCCTTGATCTGTAAATGTGGCCTTTGCTTCAGATGAGGAGGGTTGGTCTTCAGTAGCTTTGTCCTCAGTGACTTTTTCCTTTCCTTTGGATTGCTCAGTTGATGTTTCAGATGCCTTTTCTGAAGCAAGGCTTTCTTGATTGAAATGTCGGCCAAACTCATTCAATGGATAGTAATTAGCTTATTTGCCTTCCAATCTTTTACAATATTCAAAGCGCTCAGGATCTCTAGGGATTGTGATTTCTCTACCGTGATGAGGGAACTTTAGACATTGATGACAGGTAGAGGGTACACCTTTGATGGCGTGTATCCATGGACGTCCTAGCAAGATGTTATAAGGTAGATCTAGATCCTTTACATGGAAAATAGTTTCAATCAGTGCCGGGCCCACTTGTAAGGGCAATGTGATCAA
>MU228095.1:2461807-2503420 GCA_018584345.1 Thuja plicata
AAGTGTCTGAGCTTCATGCATTTCTTGGTATCATGTCCCTTAATGCGATGATAATCACAATACTCATTATCCCTATACCAAACAGGTTTAGGTTGATTCTCATCAAAAGGTCAAGTATTTGGGTAAACTATCATTCCTTGGTCCGCAAGTTGTTTGAAGATCGCATCTAAAGGTTCTGCTAAAGCTGTGAACTATCATCATTGTTGATTATCATTGTTGTTGTTGTTATTATTGTAGTTGTTGAGAGGGAACAAGAATGATTGATTACACGATTGTTGATTATTGTTCTGATTGTTGTTCTGATTCTGATTGTTTTGATTGCGCAGATTCTGATTCTGATTTTGGTTATTGTTGCGATGCTGATTTTGATTCTGATTGTTATTGTGATTGTTTTGATTGGTATTGTTGGATGCTTGCACATTTTGAACATGTTTGGCATCAGTCACTCCATCATTGACAACTCCTTTGTTCTTACTCCAAAATTTTGGTTTATCATTATTGGAAGGAGTATAATGTTTGATGCTACCTCTTTGCAAAAGGCCATCTTCAATGTCTTTTCCCTTCTTGACAAGGGATTCAAAGGTGTCAGGTGAAGCCATTTTCATTTGGAAGGACATTTCAGAGACTAAATTCTTTGTGAAGATGTCAATCAAGTGACTATCAGGTATTTTCCATGGCATGCGATTCACAATATGTCTCCATCATTGTAAGAAACTAGCAAAGGTTTCTCCATTCTTTTGTTTAGTATTGCACAAATCGTTGAGTGTTGCTTGATGCTCAATGTTATAAGAATATTGTCCAAAAAAATTCTTTGCAAGGTCAGAGAAGGTAGAGATTGACCCATAAGGAAGAGCCATGAACCATTCCAATGTTGCGCCTCCAAGACTCCTGGTGAAGAGTCTTTTTAAGTAATTCTCATTATAGGCGACCTCTTGACATGCAATGTAAAAATCTTTAAGATGTTGTAGGGGACATGTTTCTCCTTTGTATTTCTTGAATTTGGGCATCTCAAAGTTTGTTGGGAATGGTTGCATTGTGATATATTTGTCAAATGGATAGGGACAAATCTCTTCAAAAGAAAACTCCTTCTTGCCCCCATTTTGTAAACTTTGTATGATGCTTTTGAGCTCATTGAATTGTTGGGTGAAGTCTGGAGTATTTTGTGTAAAAAATGGGGGTACATAACCTCTGTCTCCTCCAAATTGTGTAGCTAAAAAGCCCGTGGAGGTCATACCAATGGTAGGAGGAGGTATATATTGATAGGCTCGTGATGTATTCTTTGCAGATGTTTTTGTCCCCATTGTTTGAAACAAAGATGAAGACAAAGGCATGGAAACTTGCCCTATGTTGTTGACATTAGTACTTTCTCCTTGAGTCTTTGTCGTTTGAGTGCTATTGTGTGTAGTATTGTTTGGAAAAGCACTTATGATCTGTTTGATTTGTTCAGGTGTCAATTGGGGTATTGATGTAGTTGTTGATACAAGTGCTGATATTGGTACTGATGTGGGAGGTTCGCTAACAGGTCCTTTACCAGTGTCATGTGATGATGTAGCATTTGAAGTAGAAGCCATGGCTGCAGTAGCGACAGCAGTAACTTTAGTGACATTTCTGGTAAGGAGAGTTTCATCAAAGTCAACAGGAATTGTGACACCGTTATGAATAAGATTTAATAATATCTCATCACTGTTATGCAAAATGGCCTTCTCAACCATTTCCAAATTATATGGGTCTCTAAGGAAGTCAATCACTTGGGTGGGTCTTTCTTCTTGGTCCACTAATTCTGTTTCTTCAGCCACTTCTTCATCTTGTACCCCACTTCCATTAAAGTGTTGTGTGGCAAATGGGTTCTCACGATTGACAGTGTTGAATGTTGTTCGCCTCATGTTTCTAGCTTGGGATCGAGTGACAACCATACAATGGTAGAAGAATGAAAGACAAGGAGATGTAAGAGATGAAATGGAGCAAAGATCTTTGAATGGATTTGATTGATTGATTAGATTAAGGATTGATTTGATTGATTGAATTGATTGATTGGATAATTGATTTAAAGGTTTTTGGAACAAAACCTAAGCATGTTAAACCTTATGATGATACAAACACAAAGGATTTAAAGTAATACCTATTCTACTTGAAGATGGACTTGTGATCTCAAGCAAAATGGGACATCACTAAGGGATTTAAATTACTTGAGATGAACTGATGGTCTACAAGTAATGTTGTGTTTGTTTGAGGATGAAGGTTTATGATACTTTGATTAAGGTCTTTCAACCTAAAGATTTGATTTGATTTTGATCTAATGCTCCGAAGAAAGGATGATGATGGAAGAAATGAAAGAATAATCCAGAAGCCAGGTGTTGCCTAATCATGTTGTTCAATGGTGACAAAAGCTCTGTTGATTGAAAACTTGGCCATGAAATTGCAAACTTTATTGTTGTAGAGGATTTTGTCAAGTTTTTCACGATATTCAATCCCTTGTTTAATGGATGTTGCAATGTGTTGGAATTATTTAGATTTACGGGTGGCTTATTTTTGCTCTCTAAGGACTAGAGATGTAGGAAGTTTAACCTTCTTATGCTTCTTAAAACTAGTCATGTCATGGAAAAATTGATTTTGGCTGAATGAATGAATGATCTAAGAAAAATGGTTCTAGGGTCCTATAGACAGTCAAATTTTGATTATCTCGGCCAATTTTGAAGCCCACTGTTTTGAAGCGGAGACGATAGTCTCAAACGCAGCTGACGATCTTCGTAGATGGTGATCTGCACAGATGGTGATCTGCACAGACAGCGGATCCAGAGCAGAGATGCCCGACTGTGACTAAGGCAGTGTGTTAAAATTCTAGGTAGATTTTTTATTTTCAGTTTGATTTTGGGTAAATTGTTCAATGGCAAGAACTAATTTTTAGAACAAGCAAACCAGAAAAGAACAAACACATGTCTCAAAACAATCCAACAAGGGACAAAGCAACCTTGAGGGATACCAACAAATGTGACATTAGGGGATCTTGTTTCAACTTTGTAATATTTTGTTTGTGTATGTTCAAGTGACTCTTTCGAGCCACTTATGTTTTTACTAGGTCTAGCACAACGAAGACAGTTCAAACAGTTGCTACCTTAGGAATTTAGCTTCGCATGAAATATTATAGGCCCATTGCTTGGTAGTCCTTTAGCTCACACAGCATTTCACCCCTGGAAGGGCGCCCGTGTTTTTGCCTTTTGCCAGGTATTGTTGCCGTGCTACGAAGATCTCTTTCGCAACATAATACCCTGGGACACGTATGATAGGAATCTTGGGGGGAGAATCTTCCCTCCCCTTGCACTATAATAGGTCACTGTTCAGAGGTGAATTGGGTAGGCTACTAATTTATAGTTGCTAGCAAGATTTTGTGGTATCCCTGCAATCGGTTTGTACGGTGTGAGACACTTAAGTCTTTAGTTCATCCATGCCATTATGCTGAGGATATTCAATCAGTATGGACTACCATTAAACACAACCCGCCCGAGCTTGAAGGGATAAAGAGGACCTTTGGGTCACATTTTATTTTTATACCGGCCGAAGGGATTACCGGTTTGAGGTCGTCCTCTAAAGGGGAAGCCCTCCCTCTAGACAAGCCTCTCTAGAAGCTTGATTAAACTAAGCTTTCTCTTCACCCAAGATCCGCGAAGGCGAGGGGAGAGGATACGGCTATAGTTTAATCATAGTGTCACGTAATTTAAGTGATCTATCTAATGACAAAAAAGCTTGAAAGAAGTGTTGAAAAACACTTCTTCAAACACACCAAAAAGAGTTCATTTCCCAAATTGAACATAATTAAAGCAACTAAGTGTTTTCTACCTAAGAAAAAGACACAATAGTATGATTAGGCATGCAAGTTCAATTTATTTCTCACACAGCAAGAAGGAAAGCTTGAAAGGTGTGTTAATTTACTTTAAGTCACTCAAGAGTTATGAAGTTCATTTCCCTTAAACATTCAAGATTGGGTAAGGTTCATTTTAAGCAATATTCATTCCAAGACAAATGGTTAAGCATACAAGTTCATTTAGATAATTCCTCAAAAATCATTTATGGAACCTGCATAAAACTGGTTAGTAGTTTAGAATTTTAGATTTGCCAAAAACACTAAACTCAGAGAAATAGTCACAGACGACGAATCTCCACAAACGGTGATCTGTGCAGACGGTGATCTGCGGAAATGACAACAGACCTGCACAGACAGCAAAAGATAGAAAGTTATATTTTATTAAAAACAAACAGACCTATTAAAACTAAAAAATAATATTTTATCAAATTATTCCAGCATTTATCCCTTGAAAAGTTTATTACTGTCAGAAATCTGAGAGTTAAAAATGTTGCAAATTGACAAAAAAAAAATTTAAACCACAGTTTTATAAGTCATTTTTGCACAGGCGGAGACGGTAAAGTATCAGCATATACGGTCAAGTTTCGTAGACGATCGAGAAGCGGAGACGGCAATCTGCGAAAATAGTGACTCCAGAGCGGAGATGGGTCTACGTTAGAATTTTCTTAACTGTAAAAAATTTGCAAAAAAATTAGAAAACAAGGGACGTGGGTCCTATCGAGCATGCCAAAATGTATGCGATGAAACCTAACCTGTTGGGAGCACTCTCAGACATGCAAACATTAGATATATACATCAAATAACAATATTAAACATGTCTAAAAGCATAGTATTAAAAACAACAAGAGATCCATCACAACCTCTGATGAGCCAAACAAGTGCACCCAAGCCTTGTTGATTTGCTCTTAGAGAGGTTTGTGGGTGTGCTCTCCCAACACAATATTATAATCCCACTATTTGATTAATAAATGAAAACTAATTGATTAAAAAGAGTGAAGAACTCAAGAAACAAGTATTGAAAACTTGTCTCAAGCCTTCACTATGAATGCAAGTGCAATGCTATACTATGATGAAGATTTAAAAGACCAAGCTAAGATGATATGCATAAGACAAATAGAAATGAATTCATTCGCCATTATCCTAACATGTAATTTCTAGATTCAACTATGAACTAATGAGCATGAATATAAAATGCACTAAGAATTTTTAGAGCTATACTAGCATGATAACAATGCATAAATGAGAGATGATTTGCTCTTGACAAAGGCCTCTATTTATAGAGTTTTTGGAGGAGAGAGAGGGCTTGGATGAGGTGGAGCTCATGTGGCATCCACATAGGTGCCACATGAGGGACACATAAGCCATGCAAGAGACCCACTTTGCTCACACGTGTGAGCAATTTTGGATGTGATGGGTCAAAGTGTACTTAAAGTACACATGTGAAAGATCTTGTAAGAGGTGTAAGAGTTTTGGACCAATGAAACACTTTTGGAAAGTGTAAGAATGTGTCATCATAGGTGTAAGAAACCTTACTGGCACCAATTAAGGATTATTTGGAAAAGTCAATTTTTGAAAATTTGCTCACACATGTGTGAGCAAATAATTAGGACTTATTGGTGTAGGAATCAAGAAATTAGCTTAACTAACCTTAGTTAATTAATGAATACGTTTATTTGGTGAGAGTGATGTGAGGTAGGGTAGGATCTATGTTTAGATTAGCTTAATCTAAATTGGATTTAGATTAATTTGGTTTAGTAGAATTTAAGTCATGTGAAAGAATAAATAAATTAAAAATTTATTTAAAGGGAATCAATTAGGGATAATGTATTAAATAAGATTTAATACATTGAAAGGGGGTAGTATTTAAATTAAATTCAAATACTAAAGAAAGTGAATCATATTTAATTAAATAAATTTAATTAAATAAATTTAATTAAATAGATAGAAGAATATAACAAATATAATTAATTAAAATTAACTATAATATTATGGGAATATTAATTAAATTAATATAAGGACGATTTTAGACGTCTACACCAGTATTCTTTTTTAATATTTAAATTCAAAATTTAACAATGACTTTCCATGTATTAAAGCACAATTTAACCTCTTAGTACAAATTAATACAATTTCCTACATAACTAAATTTGTGAATCTTTGTATGTAGGTCGCTGCTGGCGATACCACACAGATTGAGTCCCAAGAGGGACCAAGACAATAAATGGATGTCCAAATGGTAATTTTAAATTGTTCTTCTCAAATTTATATAAATTTAATTAAAAAAATAAAAATCATTTTTTATAGTCTTGTTGTTGATCATTTCATGCAAATAGAGTCCCAAGAGGGACAACACCATGAGACAGGTCATGATGTCCACTAGGACATTGGAGGAGACAAACAAAATGACATGGTAATAAGTTCTCAAGAGTTAATTTTTATAAATGTTATTAAAGTTATTTTTTAAGATAATTTTTAGTAGTTTAAACATTGAATTCACGTATATATATTACAACCATTAAATTTTTAAACTATGGTGCTTTTTTAATAGTCATTCACATGGGCTTGATTCATGTGGACTGAAGATGACTTTGGACTTCAGGGATGCTTGATTTCATGCATATTTAATATTATATACACTTGATGTTTTATGTTATGAACACTTGATACTAGGACACTTGATATTTTATGTTATGGACACTTGATATTTTATATTATATACACTTGATGTTTTATGTTACGAACACTTGATACTAGACACTTGCTATTTTATGTTATGGACACTTGATTTTAGACACTTGAAATTTACATGGATTTTATTTAAATGCTTTATTTGATAGAATGTTTATTTATATATCTATTGTACACAATTTGGACATTAAAATAAAATGAAAAAAGAACAAGATATAAGACAATGCGAAAATTAAAAGCTTCTGGATTTTCAAGATAGAATAAATGAACATGTCCTTGGTACTTTAATAAGATAACAATATAGGTATGTGCAATAAGAAATTGATTCAGGTCTTCAACAAAATGATGTCATTATAGACCTAAACTAAAATTGAACTAGCAACCTGCAACAATAGAAAAATATTTAATAAGTAACTAAAATTATGTGGACATAGTAAATATGAAGCCAAAAGCATGTAGAAATTAATGTTTGTGAGTATAGATGTAATACCAACATACTTACCATGTATTTAAAAATAACGTTCATTAAAATTTCTTCAAACAAAATGGTGTCGCTATGGACCTGTAGAAAACTTCAACTAGCAACATGCAATAATAGGAAAAAAAATTAATAAACTTAACTAAAATTTTGTGAACTTAGTAAATACGAAGCAAAATTCAACTACAAATTAATTTTTATGAGTATGTAAATGTAATACCATCATACTTACCATATTTAAAAATAACGTCCATTAAAAGTTCTTCAAACAAAATGGTGCCCCTATATACCTGAAGCAAAATTCAACTAGAAATATGCAATAACAGAAACAAATTTAATAAGTAACTACAATCTTGTGGAAAATGTAATTATGAAATCAAGAACATGTACTTAAGGGGATAGATATGATGATGGCTTGCAAGGATACAATTCTACGATGTCTTGAGGGGATATCTTAAGGGGATCAAAAATTGGGTTGACTTAAGTGGAAGTCTTAAGGGGATATCTTAAGGGGATCAAAAATTGGGTTGACTTAAGGGGACGTCTTAAGGGGATGCTACTTATTTGGCTACAAGAAAGCAAAGAAGCTAATGCAACAACAACAATACCACGAGCAAACATTGATGCCAACAAGAATAAGTCGTGGATGTCTAGATCATAGCGGACATTTACTCCATTGGGAGAACCTCTTGAGACGGCTTTGAAGACTCTCTTGGATAATAAAATTATCACTTTATCAGTGTCAAAACCATGGGAACTAGAAATAAAACCAAGGTGGTGCAATGATAACACCTATTGTGAGTTCCATAATAATAAAGGACACAAGACTAATGACTATGTTAAACTCAAATATGTTATACAAGATCTCATTGACGGAGGAAAGATCAAAGTGGAAGGAAATACATCTAATGAAGACCACACAACATATAATTAACTATTTCCCAAATATGAAAAAGGAGAAGACTCTAAAGCAAAAGGAAATGAAGTCAATTACACCTATTCTCATAACGATAATGTGATCAATATGTTGGACATAAAGAATAAATCAATCAATGTGATCACTATCAAATGTGTCAAGGACAAGTCAGCACATTCAAATGTGGTAACACGGATCGAAGCACAAATCACAATTAAAGGGGTTAATTCCTCATCCAAATAGGCAACATCATCTAAACCACATGTTGTCACAGTTCCTAAACCAACAACATCAAGACAAATGGTTCCTACACCTTTTGCTAACTACAACTTGGTGGAACAATTACAAATAACCTCGGCTCAAATTTTATATTTGAGTTATTGAAGATCTCTTCAGTGCATAGGGAAGTTCTTGAACAAGCCCTACATGCTGCCAATGTTCTGAAAGACATAGATGTAGACAAATTCCAGGCAATGGTCAATCACGTATTAGCTCCACATTATCTCTCTTTTCAGAAGAGGATGATAAATCTTTAACTCATCCCCATAATCAATCCCTTCACATTGAGGTTTTGATCCATAAACATCGTGTAAAATGTGTATTGATAGATGGAGGCACGAGGTTGAATATATGCACTCTCAACCTGGTCAAAGAATTGGGATTTTCAAAGCACACAATTGATTCAAGGAGTAAGATAACCATCAAGACTTATGATGAAGAGGAAAGATCATCCAAAGGGCTATTTATTTTACCAATAAGAATAGGACCAATAGAATGAGATGTGATCTGTCAAGTTCTTGATCTACCATTTTCCTATAACATACTACTAGTAAAACCTTGGATACATGAAATGAAAGCAATGCCATCTACTTACCACCAATGTATCAAATTCCCACACAATGGGGTAGAAGTAATAATTCCTATACATTCAAGATACACTTGCAACAACATCAAGGAAAGTAGTATGGTTCCTCACAATAAGGAAGTTCCATAAGAGTTCCCAGCCGAAACCTCTAAAGACATGGTGATGAGAAGCTTTGGAAAGACATTAAAACTTAAAGAAACTGATGAACTATAACTAATTGAATGTGTGAAGATGTTAAGTTGATGATCACCAAGACATAGAAAGTTAATGAAAGACATTAAATCAGTTAATGTATTATATTGGTATTGATGTCAACTTGATATAATCTATATGGTCATGTACATATTGCTAAAAGAATTCAAAGAACCAATGAATCAAAGGCTATGCTATCAATAATGCATAAAATTTGAGTATTCACAAAAGTGACTGTATACAACAACGGAGTGCACACCGACAGACAGAGTAAGAAAGAAAAGTCACAGTGTTACCCGATGAGAAAATGCACAACATTACCGATGAGAAAACACATAGTGTTGCCCGATGAGAAAAACACAGTGTAACCTGACGGACAGAATTACAGTGTTGCCCAACGGACGAAGATCCTGAAGACAACTGAAATCACACCGAAGGAATAGATAGTTATCTTCGATGACTAACTGAAGTGTTGACCGACAGAATAGAGAGTTCAAGAATGACAAAATTCTTAGTTGTCAAGAGCTAAAAATAGACTTAACTGATACTTATAATTGTTTTAATCGACAAGATAAAGCCGGAGATAAGTAAAGGATTTAAAGCTGCTTTGTCCAGTTGGTAAGAAGATCTCTACAAGATAAAATTGGATTTTTTCTTTAAATCTAATTGGCGAGAATTGTGGATCACGCCGAGATCAAGAAAGCCAAGAAATGGTGAAATCATGTCTATATAAGAGACAAGCTTATTCATTATGAAATAGGGGGGTGTGACAAGAGAATAGATGCTAAAGAGATTCTAAAGGAGAAGAAAGTCTTCATTCAGACCTGATCAATCAAGCTGAGGAAAGAGCTAAACTCTACTGACACTGACAAATAGTGATACAACATCATAGAGCAGAACAATGTGGAGCAAAGGTATTCAATTGATAACATTGATCAGAAAGGTGATTCACTTACAATAGATCTGAAAATTTGCAATTCAAGTTGTATATGTGAACACATCAATTTACTATTTTAGTTCAACCATTGAAGCATCAAGTCTCTTAACCGAGAAGGACTTAAAAGTCTATTATAATTGAGATACATCCCAAGGAGTATCAAAAATTTTGATCATACAAAGTAGCATTGGATATGCCCAATACCTATTGACCGACCAAGTGAGTGTTTGATCAAGGATGGTAGCATTAGATGCCAAATACTAAGTGACAAACTATCTATTTAAATCCTCTAACAAGGTCACACCTAACAGTGTGTTTGTAACCTTTAACAGGGTTGGCTCTTAATCGAGCTCACTTCAGAAGAGTGAAAATTTGGGGTACCGGTCCCAGTGGTTTTTCCCTTAACAAAGTTTCCACATTGAAAATCCATGTGTTAATGTGTCTATGAGTCATTACTTTATTTTTTGCATTTTACTTAAGTAATTCTGGATTGATCGGTATACACTAGTTATTTAAAAGTTTTGGTAAATAAGAAAGGCTACTTATCGGTAAACATACAGAATAAGGTTTTACAAAGCATTTCAACAAGTGGTAATTTGATATAAGTATTTCAAGACATTCATCTTACAAGACTAAAGATAACTAGAGGCTTATATATATGGTACTAAGTTTGAAGGTTTGATTTAAGGATTAATTTTTGAGGTCACTGATTCACCCCCCTCAGTTATTACTAACAATTGGTATCAGATCTTTTGTGCTTAGAAGGAAGGTTTCAAGACCTAAGCTAAAGATCACAAGATGAACATACGAGATGTGCCCAATTTGAACAAAGACAACTTTGCTTCATGAAAAATCATAATAAGACTCCACTTATTAGGTATTGGAAATGATGTTACTCAATACTTAGATACTAAATATCTATTTCCCATAGGAGAACCCACAGTTGAACAAATGAGAGAGAAGCATGAGCACAACTGCATGATGATAGAGCTTGCTTCCTCACTCTTTGATGTTGAATTTGAAGATGTCAAAGCATGCACAACTACAAAGTAGATGTGGGACAAATTGAAGCTTGTACACAGTGGTGATAAAAATGTTCTGAGAGCCAAGGTAGAAATCCTTAGAGAAAATTTTGATGATCTCAGAATGAAAGAAGGTGAAAACATCACACAGTAAAGCATAAGAATCAAAGAGGTAGTCAATGCTATCTGAGGATTTGGAGGTGTAGTAAAGGAAGATACAGTGGTAAGTAAAATTCTAAGAACTTTGCTGCCTACTTATGCTATTAGAGTATCTGTCATAAAAGAAATGAGAGTAGTAGCAAATAACAATGTTACTCTAGATAGTTTGATTGGAAGACTGATTTCATTTGAGATGAATAAATTTAATAATAGTGTCTTACCAAACATAGAGTCTACATTCAAATCTTCTTTGAGCATAAGTAAATCAAGTCATAAACACACTATGAGAAAAGATAGTGATAGTGAAAGTGAAGAAGAATATCTTGGTGAAATTGAAGCACTTATGGCTAGAAGAATGTAGAGAAGAAAAGGTAAATACAAAGGTAAATTACCACTTGTATGTTTTAATTGTAAAGAGATTGGACACTTTGCTACAAGATGTCCTAACAGAAGTAATGACAAGTCATTTGAAAATAAGTATGACAGAGGTGATTATAGAAGCAACCGACAATCAGAAAGAAGAGATACCCAAGACTACAAGGACAAAAGAAAGAAGGCCAGTTACCTAGCTAAATGCAAAGATGAAGATACTGACACTGAATTTGATGAAGACATCAAGATGGTGTTTGTGGCAGTAAAAGATGATTCAGATAATGATGAAGAAAGGTATGTAGAAATTGCACTCATATCTAAAGTTAGTAAAAATGATGTCTGGATCATAGATAGTGGCTACACTCACCATATGACCAATGAAAAACAAAATTTTGAGACTTTTGAATACTATAATGGTGGTTCAGTAAGAATGGGTAATGACACACCTTGTCCAGCTGAAGGTAAAGGAACTATAATGTTGAACAACCTGATAAAATGTGAAAATACTTATTGGGTGAAAGGATTGAATTATAATCTATTGAGTGTTTCTCACTTGAATAATTCAGGTCACAAAGTAGCTTTTGAGAATAAGAAGGCAAATATCTTGAATAAATCAGGAAGTCTGATTGGTACGGATGAGCAGACAAAAGGTAACTTATTCTATCTGAATGATACTAACACCACTTGTTTAATGGCTAGAAATGAAGACATATGGTTGTGGCATAAAAGATTGTGTCATGTAAACTTTGACAACATGATAAAGATAAGCAGAAAGATAAATGTAAGAGGCTTATCGACGATGATTAAGCCAGATAATATCATGTGCAAAAATTGTCAAAAAGGTAAGATGACAAAGTCTAGTTTCAAAAGAAAAACCCATACATCTGATGCCATTCTAGAATTAGTCCATACTAATATATGTGGACCCATGAGGACAAAGAGTTATTATGGTGATAGATATTTTATTCTCTTTGTTGATTCTTACTCTAGAATGATGGCAGTTATGTTTCTAAAAGATAAATATGAAGCATTCAAGATGTTTAAATGGTACAAAGAAATGGTAGAAAAACAAAGTGGTAAAGAATTGAAATGCTTAAGGTCAGATAGAGGAGGGAAATTTATTTCAGATGAATTCACTAACTTTTGTAATGAGCATGGAATCAAAAGATAGGTCTCTGCACAGAGAACACCACAGTAAAATGGAATTGTTGAAAGAAGGAACATATCCATTGTTATTGTGAAAGGACACTAATGATAGAGAAAGGCATCACCCAAATCTTCTGGAGGGAAGCTGTCAGTACTGTTGTTTACACATTGAATAGAGTACAATTTAAGAAAGACACCAAGAAGACACCTTATGAGCTATGGTATGGTTACACACCCAATGCAAGTTACTTCAAAATTTTTGGTAGTCAATGTTATATCTTAAAAGATGATAGAAATAGAAATCTTGACTCCAAAAGTGATGAAAAAAAATTTCTAAGGTATTCAACCAAGAGCAAGGCTTATAAATGTCTCAATAAAGCCTCTAAAAAAATTGTTGAAAGTGCAAATGTAAAGATAGATGAATTTGCAGAGAAGAATGTAAAGGAAAGCACAAAAGAACCAGAGGACTACAATAGGCTTGTTTGCAATGAAGAACCTGACACTCTACCCAAGTAACAATGTATAGCTCCCGAGCAACAGATTATTACACCCGAGCATCAGGCTGCAAATACCGACAGTCTGGATATTTCTCAATATGATGTACCAAGCGATGGAGATCAAAATGATGATCAAGATGATAGACAAAGAATTGAACCTGTACTTGCCAGATATGTTAGAAGGAACTATCCACAAAACCAGATCATTGGAGATAAGAAGGGTGGTATGAGAACCAGAAGTAAGTCTCTAAACACAAGATGTCTAATTTGTGATTTTGAGCCAAAATCTGTCAATGCTGCACTTGATAATGATGAATGGATTAGTGCTATGAATGAGGAGATTGAGCAGATTGAGAAAAACAAGACATGGACACTTTTACCGAGACCAGATGACAAGAATGTCATCAGTACAAAATAGATATCTAGGAATAAATTGAATGAGAATGGAGAAGTCACCAGAAAAAAAGCAAGACTAGTATGCAAGGGGTATGCACAAGAAGAAGGGATTGACTATGGAGAGACCTTTGCACCCATTTCTAGGCTAGAAGGAGTGAGAATATTACCTGCTTATGCTGCATGTAAAGGATTCAAGGTATACAAAATGGATGTCTAGTCTGCATTCCTAAATGAAATAGTTGAGGAAGAGGTATACATTGAGCAACCTGAAGGGTTTGTTGATCCAGACAAGAGGAACATGGTATGTAGATTACACAAAGCCTTGTATGGATTGAAACAAGCACCCTGAGCCTGGTATGAAAGACTTAATTCCTATCTCATTAGTATTGGATTTGTAAGAACTAGTGAAAATGTTAATCTTTATTTGAAGGAAGATATTGATGCTAACAATTTGATTGTTGAGATATTTGTTGATGAAATCATATTTGGAGGCAATGATATGCTATGCAAATCATTTTCAAATGAAATGAGCAAAGAGTTTGAGATGTCTATATTTGGAGAGATCAAGTTCTTTCTTGGTCTACAGATCATGCAACAAGATGAAGGCATTTTTATTACACAATCCAAATACATCAAGGAAGTACTAAAAATATTCAAGATGGAAGATTCCAAACTAGTTGGAACACTGATGACAACTGGATGTAAGATGAAAAAGGAGAACAAGTCATTAGAGGTAAATCAGACTTTGTACTGATCAATGATTGGAAAACTCATGTATGTTGAACATACTAGACTAGATATTGCACATGCAATAGGAATAGTTGCAAGATTTTTTGCTAATCCCAGGGAATCACATATGACTGTTGTGAAAAGAATAATAAGATATCTGAAGAATACTGAGGAATATGGCTTATGGTATAGAAGAGAAGGCAGATTTGAACTTAAGGTCTTTACCGATGCTGATTGGCCTGGAAATATTGATAACCGGAAGAGCACAACTGGAGGAGCATTCTTTATGGGTGATAGACTTGTCACATGGATCAGCAAGTAGCAAGGATGCATCACTCAGTCTACTGCAGAAGAAGAGTATGTTGCTACTGCTACAAACTGCTCAAATATTGCATGGATCAAATAGTTATTAGAAGGTATGCATATGAAAATTCTTGAACTAGTAATTATCTATTGTGATAATACCAGTGTAATAAACATTTCCAAGAATCTAGTCATGCAAGCTAAGACAAAGTATATTTCTATGAAGTACCATTATTTGAGAGAATAAGTTAAAGCAAAAGAAGTGATACTTGATTATGTGAAATCAAAGGAACAATTAGTCGATATCTTCACCAAGCCACTGCCCAAGGATGCATTTGAGTACTAGAGAAAGAGACTAGGGGTTAGACCCTTGTCTATTGGTCAGTAAGATGAATAGAAGGCTACATCAGCCTACATATTATCAGAATATCATTCATGTTTATGCAAGTAGAGAGATGGACTTCAAAGATACATCTATACATAGCAAGTTATTTATCTACTGTGAGCACCAGAGTCATTGTATTGTTCACGGATTAGGAAATTCAAGGAGTATATTATGGATAGAAAGGATTGTTTGGCACTACTGTCAAATATTTGTTTGGCATTATTGTCAAAGGGAGAGATTATATCCATTATCACAGAAGGACAAATTATATAAGGAGAGATTATATCCATCACATTATCCAAAGGGAGAGAATTGCTGACAAGAGACATCAAAAGAAAAGAGAACAATGAAAGGGAGAGAGTTTTACATAGGAAAAGTACACATCACATTAGTAGAAGAAAGATTCTACATCTATCCACTGAATGGATTGAAGACAAAGAGAAATTTGCAAGAATCAAATCTAAGCTCTCATAAGCTTACCGAGGACCAGATATTTGAATCGGTTATAGTACATAAAATTGGTAGTTTGATGAACTTCAAATGATATATTTCATATTGTATTAGTGATATTATAGTGTGATAATGTAGTGTGTTTCCATCAATGCCAAAGGGAGAGATTGATGAGCTATAACTGATTGAATGTTTCAAGATGTTAAGTTGATGATCACCAAGACATAGAAAGTTAATACAAGACATTAAATTAGTTAATGTATTATATTTTCATTGATGTCAACTTGATATAATCTGTATGGTCATGTACATATTGCTAAAAGACTTCAAATAACTGATGAATCAAAGGCTATGCTATCAGTAATGCATAAAATTTGAGTATTCAAAAAAGTGACTATATACACCGATGCAGTGCACACCGATGGATAGAGTAAGAAAGAAAAGTCACAGTGTTACCCGATGAGAAAATGCACAAAATTACCGATGAGAAAAGTCACAGTGTTTCCTAATGAGAAAAACACAGTGTAACCCGATGGACAGAATTACAGTGTTGCCCAATGGATGGAGATCTTGAAGACAACTAAATTCACACTGACAGAATAGTTAGTTATCACCAATGACTAACTGAAGTGTTGACCGATAGAATAGAGAGTTTAGAAACAACAAAATGCTTAGTTGTCAAGAGCTAAAAATAGACTTAACTGATACTTATCATTGTTTTAATCAACAAGATAAAGTCGAAGATAAGTAAAGGATTTAAAGTTGCTTTGTCTAGTTGGCAAGAATATCTCTACGAGATAAAATTGGAGTTTTTATTTAAATCTAATTGGTGAGAATTGTGGATCACGCCAAGATCAAGAAAGCCAAGAAATTGTGAAATCTTGTCTATATAAGAGACAAGCTTATTCATTATGAAATATGGGGGAAGTGACAAGGGAATAGATGTTAAAGATATTCTGAAGGAGAAGAAAGTCTTCATTTAGACTTGATCAATCAAGTTAAGGAAAGAGCTAAATTCTACAAACACTGATGAATAGTGATACAACATCACAGAGCAGAACAGTGTGGAGAAAAGGTATTAAATTGATAACATTGATCAAAAAGGTAATGCACTTACAATAGATCTGAAAATATGTAATTCAAGTTGTATATGTGAACAGATCATTGTATTGTTTTAGTTTAACCATTGAAGCATCAAGTCTCTTAACCGAGAAGTACTTTAAAGTCTTTTGTAATTAAGATACATCCCAAGGAGTATCAAAAAGTTTGATCATACAAAGTAGCATTGGATATGCCCGATACCTATTGATAGGCCAAGTGAGTGTTTGATCAAGGATGGTAGCATAGATGCTAGATACTATGTGAAAAACTATCTATTTAAATCCTCTAACAAGGTCACACCTAACAGTGTGTTTGTAACCTTTAACAGGGTTGGCTCTTAACCGAGCTCACTTCAGAAGAGAGAAATTTGGGGTACCGGTCCCAGTGGTTTTTCCCTTAACAGGGTTTCCATGTTAAAAATCCATGTGTTAATGTGTCTATGAGTCATTACTTTATTTTTTTCATTTCACTTAAGTAATTATGGATTGATCGGTATACACTAGTTATTTACTGTGTTTCGGTAAATAAGAAAGATTGCTTATTGATAAACATACAAAAGAAGGTTTTACAAAGCATTCTGACAAGTAGTAATTTTATATAAGTATTTCAAGGCATTCATCTTATAGGACTAAAGATAACTAGAGGTTTATATATGTGGTACTAAGTTTGAAGGTTTGATTTAAGGATTATTTTTTGAGGCCACTGATTCACCCCCTCCCGTCTTAGTTATTACTAATAGAAACTAGCACGGGGGAATACAAATTAGATAGAACACCATCATTGGCTAACACTCTTGTATCTCTGAGATCATATGGGAGACACTCCCCCTCTTTTACACCTTCTACATCAAAAGCAAAAGAAATTCATGAATCAACTGGTATGGTTAGAGCTACAACCTCTCATGAAGAAGAAAAGGAAGATAAACCAGTCTTGGCTTGGCTCTATAAAGAGGAAAAGAGAGAAAATGAAGTAAAACATGTTAAGATATCTCCTAAAAAATATGGAAAAGGTTATGAACTTCTTAAACAAATGGGATACAAAGGGAAGGGACCTTGAGGAGATAAATGCAAGGGACTCATTGAGCCTATCCAAATGGAATTCAGAGACACTAAAGATAAAATAGGGTTGAGTTTCAATAACAAATCAGAACACCCTACTTCAAGAGAAGGTCCAATCTTTGATAAAGGAAGTAAAAAACAAGAAGAAGTTGAAATCATACCTTGTACATATGAAAGATTACTGCATATAGGTACTGAAGACCCAAGATACCAAGGAGAACACTATGTGCCTACTCATTTTGAAGAACAACTAGAGCATCATGTTCCCTTTTTGTCACAAGATAATATTCAAGAATTAGAAGATGAAGAAGAAGAAGCTTCTCCAAAGGTTCAAAAAGGAGGATACCATGAAGAAATGCATCAATCACCAAATGAAGAAAAGAGTAGGGAAGAAGAAGCAAGTATCTCAAACACTCTTGAGGAGTCATCCTTTGTAAGACAACAACGAAGTATACATCCTAACTGGGGGAAGTTGGTGACAACTTCACATGTCTTGGATCCACAATAATTTGATACAAAAATAGCCAATATGGTACACCAGATAAATATTATTGAATTTCTAAATTGATTTGTTGACAATATCTCAGACTCTCATGATTATGAATGGGAACACATGTCTGATGCTACCATGGATATTAAGGTAGATTTAATCCATAAATTTGCACCTTTACTAGAAAGAGGAGAGAGTTCCAATACTACCCATAATATAAATGTTGTCACAGAATTGGATGAGGTGGTGATGCCTAGCATAATTGATACAGACACATGTGTCTTAATAGGACTAGAGGAGTATCAAAGGATATTAAAAGACTTTGATAGAAAAAGAGAAAGATATGAAGGAGAAAGCTCAAATGATGAGTCACTAGAGTTGGGTATGCATAACACTAACAATGACACTAATAATGACAATCTAACTCTTAATAATCTAAACACTATAGAATCTAACTTAACAGAACTTGTCTTGTCAGTTAATAGTATTGACACTTACGCGATGTTGTCCTTAAAACCCTCTGAATCACTATCCTTGGTAAACCCTGAACTTATCGATTTGAAAGACTCAGAACCTACTGCTATCATGAACTTTCCCAATGAATACACTTTGACATGTTATCTAAATGATTGTGAACCCTATCCTCTTCCACCAATGCAAGGAGCATGAATTTGATAGAAGAGGATATCAAGTTTCTTAGTCAAACATTGAAAATTAAAAAGAAAAAAATAACTGAAGGTGAAAACCAGGTTGTGGCAGTATCAGATTGTAAAAAAGTAGAAATAAAAGACATATCTGATGGTGAAAACCTCTTAGAGGCACCAAAATATGAGATTATTGATATCCTCCCTGAGCACTTTCAAGAAATATCTTTAGTAGTGATAGAACCAACACAACCATTTAATTTGGGAACGACATAAGTTCCTCAATTTTTCCATCTGGCACAATCTTTATCAGAAGAAGAAAAGACATAGTTTACTAAGCTCCTTAAAGAGAAAAATATCAACCTTGCATGGTCTTATAATGATATGCCTAGAATAGATCCTAAATTAATAGTGCATCACTTATCTATAGCTCCTGGGATAAAACTTGTCAAACAGAAATTAATAAAGATGCACCCACACGTGGCATTGTTGGTAAAAGAAAAACTAGATAAACTCTTAAAGGATGGATTCATAAGGGTCATTTCTTATGCAAGATTGATTTCTAATGTATTCCAAGTTTCTAAAGCAGATAATTCTATCAGAATTTGCACATACTTTAGGGATCTAAACAAAGCTTGTCCTAAAGATGACTTTCCACTTCTAAATATTGATATGATTATAGAACTCACAACAGGATATGAAATTTATTCACTCATGGATGGATTTTTAGGCTATAACCAAATAAATATTGCTACTAAAGACCGAAAAAAGACAACATTTACATGCGCATGGGGAACATTTTGTTGGAATGTAATGCCATTTGGGATAAAAAAATGTCAGAGCTACATATCAATGAGCTATGACGACAATCTTCCACAACATGATACATAAGAACATGGAGGACTATGTGGATGATACCTTAGCCAAGTCAAAGATAAGAACAACTCACATCGAATACTTGAGAAAGATACTCGATAGAATGGAACAATTTGAACTAAGTCTCAATCCAAAGAAATGTGCATTTGGAGTCCAATCAGGGAAGCTCTTATGGTTTATTGTGTCAACTAAAGGAATTGAGATGGACCCAGAAAAAGTGAAAGCAATAATGGAAATGCCACCCCCTCGTAACATTATTAAAATGAGAACTCTCCAAGGAAGACTCTGATCAATTAGAAGATTCATGTCTCAACTAGAAGATAGAGCGCAACCTTTCACAAAATTTTTGCATAAAGGAGTAACTTCAAATGGGACAAACACTGTGAAAATAATTTCAAGTAATTAAAGGATCATCTAGCTAATCATCCCATCCTAATGGAACCTATGCATGGACTCTATATTTCAGCTACAGCTACATTGTTTGGAGTATTGCTAGCACAAGAGGATGATACCAAGAAGGAAAGAGTGATTTATTATAAAAGTAGGACATTGGTGTCTTCTGAACTCAACTATTGTATCATTGAAAAGGATTTTTTGGCAGTTGTTTTTGCATCCTAGAAGTTGAGACACTACATGCTTTCACATACAATAAAGCTTATTGCAAAGATTAATCCTCTCAAGTACCTCCTGAGTAAAATAGCATTGATAGGAAGACTAAAAAAATGGGTCTTAATACTCAGTGAATTTGATATAGAGTATGTAGATAGAAAAGCTATTAAAGGACAAGTACTAGCCAATCAACTCATTGATTCACCATTATAAGATGCAATACAGTTCATTATAGAGTTTCCAGATGAGACAATAATGCACTTAACATAATATCCATGGAAGATGTACTTTGATTGTTCTTTCACACAACAAGGATCCAGAGTAGGGGTATTGTTTATCACTCCTTAAGGTTACAAGATACGTAAGGCATACAAAATGATGTTTCCATGCACCAACAACATCTCAAAATATGAAGCATTGATAAATAGTCTCAAGCTAGCCATTGAATGAAAAATCATAGAGTTACATGTATATGGTGAATCTCAACTCTTCATCAATCAAGTAAATGAATAATATCAAAAAAAAGATGAGAAGTTGATGCCCCATAAGTAGATGGCAGAAGATTTGATAAATTACTTTGTCTTCATCACATTTCAACAAATTCCAAGAACAGAAAATAGAGCTTCAAACACAATGGAAATGCTAGCATCCATGTTACAAATGGAGGAACATCAATTCCATTATGACTTCTTGGTGGAATAATTATCCTTTCCCGCATTTGATACACCTGAATCCCAAGTTATTTTTACCTTAAATGCCCAAGACCAATCTAGGTATCCCAACATAAATGCCTGTCTTATGAATCAAACCTTACCTAATGGCCTATCTAGAAGTGAAAAATGAGCCTCAATTAGGATAGCACCGCGTTATGTACTCATCACTGCTAACTTATAAAGACGAGGTCTTGACGAAATGCTACTTAGGTGTTTAGAACAAGAAGAGTTTGATCACACAGTAAAAGAGGTCCATGAAGATGTATGTGGATCACACTCAAATGGTTTTTCATTAGCTAAGAAACTTCTAAGGGTTGGATACTATTGGCCTAAAATAGAGAAAGATTCAATTCAATATGACAAAACATGTAAAAAATGTCAAAAGCATGGAAACCTTATTCATGCTCCAGCTAGGGAACTCATACCCTTTATAACACATTGGCCATTCTAGCAATGGGCCTTTGATCTTGTTGGAAAAATCTATACAAATTCTTCAAGTGGACACAAACACATCATCACGGCCATTGAGTATTCCACAAAGTGGGTTGAAGAAGTGTCGCTAATCGAAGCCACTGGAAAAAAATTTGATATGTTCATCTTGAACTACATCATCTATAGGTACGAGATACCCTCATATATTATAGTAGACAATGGGGGCAGTTCAAAAACCAAGATATTTAGGACCTTTGTACACAGTTTCACATTGCTCAGCATTTTTCTTCAATCTATTATCCTCAACGTAATGGACAAGCTGAGGCTTCAAACAAGAACATTCTAAAAATCCTACATAGAACTGTGAGTAGTCTGGTAGAGACTAGCATTTTCAATTGAATCTAGCACTATGGGCTTATAGAACAAGTATCAAAACACCAACAGGGGCCACACCATTTTCTCTAGTTTATGGTGTAGAAGTAGTATTACCAATTAAAGTAGAAATTCTTTCTTTCTGAGTATCTCTTCAAGCTCTTGTCAGAGACAAACAATACCACATAGATAGGGTTTAAGCACTAGAACTACTAGATGAGCACATACAACAAGCATTTGATCACCTAAAATTCTATCAGAAAAAGGATGTCAAAAGGGTACAAAAAGAAAGTAAATCCACGACAGTTTCAAGTGGGGGATCTTGTTCTAAGAGAGAATCCTAAAAATCAACCAAACTGAGAACAAAAAGGTAAGTTTGAACCCAACTGGCTGGGGCCTTTTGTTATCATAGCAGCTTTTGGAATAGAAGCTTATTAGTTAGCTACACCTGAAGGAGATGTCCTTCCTAATCCTATCAATACTCTACACTTGAAGCGGTTTTATGCGTGACATCTAGCTGAAGGGCTTGTACAGAGAAATTGATCCTGAGAAATACCAAAAAAAAGCAAAAATTGATCTTGAAGAAAGCTAAAAATAGTGAAAAGGATAAAAATCAAAAACACTGGAAAAAGTCCTGAAAAAGGTATTCTTGGTGAAAACATAGCAAACAGGCGCCTTGATACTAACAAAAAAAGAGAAAAAAAGAAAAAAAATTACAAAAAAAATTGAAAAACAAGATAAAGCGCCTTGGCGAAAAACTTGGCAAATAGGCATCTTGGTAGAAAAAATAAAAAATTTCCGAGTGGTGAAAACCTGGAAAATAGGCATCACTTGTACTCAGTGCTCCATATATCAATGCACTGCTTGCACCAATCCTTCATGGTCATATCTTTGCTATTGGTTGAATCTGAATTCCTCATGAATGTACTTTCCTTGCTTGGAATTTTCCTATATTTGAGTCTTAAGGATAGTCATATTGCACTGGGGGCATCTCGTCTAGCATGTTTGGTTGGCGGTTGTTAGTTGCTGAGTCATCCTAGGTCCTTATCTAGGAGGGTTTGCCACTACAAACAATATTTCTTAATAATTGAATCAAAACATCAATATCACTATCACAAACAAACGTGTTTCTTTAACACCACCTACCTATAACTGACATCATACTAGTGTTTCTCAAAATTTTAATCAAACAATATTTCTCAACACTACATTGGATTGCAATTGCTGATATTATTTATCTCACTAACTCAGACACAGAAATACATTGTTAAAATCCAAGTTGCAATTGATGATTTCTCTATTGTGATTGAAAAATGAATCAAAGGTGTTCCTAAACACCACATAAAAACATATAGACTGACCTTGATTTGATTGACTCTTTTCATGTTTCAATGATGTTTCAAACTAGGGGCATGTAAACAGTTATGAATTTTCTTTGACTGATTATCAATTGTTGCTTGTTATGTCTTCCAAGTTACTGCATGATGTCTATTAAATGACAAAGAGTCGCAAGGACAAGGGGTATAATATTTTTTTTTGTTTTTTACATGTGGTGATTGTTTCAATGATCCTATAAATTTCACCTAATTTGGATGTTTATGGTAAGATCTTCCAACATGAGTGGATAATCGCATATATCTCAATCCTTTTTATGTGTAAGCTACGGTGAGGTTGAACCAATTTCCTTTTTTATTTCTAAACTTCTAAGTAAGGTGTACGACACATTATGTACCCAAGGACATGAACATTAAAGGTCATTGTGGGTTACATATCCTATATTACACATGAATAAAAGATGATTCTTAAAGCAAAAGGAGATAACTGACAAGTCATCCTGGCCTCTATGCCTTGATGCTTAGGTTTATTTTCAACATTGTATCCAATAAAAATAGTATTCATACTTTCATGATACTTTCTTTGTATCAATGACAATTTTACTAATCAATAATGTTCATTACACAAACACTATATGATGATAAAATGGTAAATTGTAAAAGATCAGTGATAGTCCTAGACGTCTGCATTTAGTTGCATTTAAGTTTGCATGATTCATTTAAATAACATAATTACTAGAGCTCAAAAGGATTTGTTGGTTCATTCAAATTCCAAAGTTTGACTACTTAATCTATGTTATTGATATATTCATGTCGTTGCATATCCATTGCATTCATAATGGGAAAAGAGTAAAATACAAAAACAAAGCATTTAAATGTTGTATTTTTACATCTAAAGTGCATCCATACATATATTTGCATAAAGAGAATTTCAAAAAAAAAAACTTCTGCATATCCATATAGAATCATCTAACACATCTATATATCAGTAATAATCAAAGAGCATAAATGATGTCATCATATTAATCTATTCTACATCATCATAAAGACCAAGTACATCATCAAGTGTGAATCAATCTAATCATCTATCACATAAAACAACTATCAAAATAGAAACAATGAGTATATTAGAATCAAAAGATGTCATCTCATATATATCAATGAATATCATATCAAAAATATGGGAATGTCTACAACATTATCAAAGAGATCAAGATCAAAATATACAAATCTATCAAATATCTGGAGTACAATGGATGATCACAGAAGGATCAATATACAAAAATCTCAAGGATAATCAATGATATCATGTCTCACTACCACCCTCAGCCTGGCCCAGAGGGGGAGGAGGTAGTGCATCTTCTCAAAGAGGAGGTGACAAAGGCATAGACCCTCTGACTGTTAAGCTATAATATAATATAATGGTGCTCTCTAAGGCTGTGGAATTATAGCACAATATAAAACAAAGTAGTATGTTGCTCTCTGATCTTGATGTGTCAAAGTGTGTGCTTGGATATCTCTCTCAGATCTCATAACATCTAACTGTATGTCTCTATCTGATAATAGTGTCTCTAGTGTGTAAATGTGAGTCCTAAATTGCTCTTTCTCTCTTTAGAACTATGACAATGGATCTCCATCTCGTCCTATGTCTCTACCAGTGTCTCTATGAGGATCATGTCTAGGAGGTCCACCTCCCCCATTGCTCTCACCTGTAGGTCTCTATCGTAATGATCTATGTTTTTTTTTCCTATTCAGTAGTGGACTTGGATCCATGCATGGATGTATGAACCTAACACGAGTGTGTCTGACCTCTACCCCACCACCCCTATCATCTCCATCATCACCCCTATCATCTCGGCCATGTCTCTGACCTATATCTACAGGAGGGCCTCTGCTACCTCTATCACCCCTCCCACCTCTCCCATCCCTCACACCTCTGTCTACTCTACCTCCACCTCTCACAAGACCATCAATGGTAGGATCATAATCTAAGGCCTTCTACATACACAGTGCAATCTCATTAGGAGCAGTGAATCATGGAAATGGATGTTGAATAAGGAAAGTATTGTAAGCATCAATAGCACCTGTATTTGTCACATTAGCCTGGTAATCCCAACCAAATACAACCATCTACCTGATCTCTCCCTGTGTAGTCTCATAGGATAATCGAGCACCACACTGTGCCTCCTCATCATGGATCTGAGAATATACTGTAAGATCTTGTGGGATACCCTGAATCCTACCATACTATCTCAAAATGCAAGTGACAAAAAACCTCTCAACAACATATCTAGTATGTCCAATCAGATATCTTCATTGGAAAAAGTATGAAATCTATCGTCGATCTGATCCCTACTCCTCGCAGTCAAGGTATGGTCGCCACTCAACCACTGTCACATCATCAAGAACCCTGCGCCAATACTCCAGCTTACCCAGGTTGGGCTGTTGGACATAAATTGAATACATATATATGTACAGATCCTCTAGTGTCCATTTCCTCTCCATAATTAGCTATGTCACTGGGATGTGCTCCCAGGACCAAATCTGAAGAATTAGTATACATACAGTCATGCTCTGAGAGTACTCGTAAAAAATATCATGCAACTCTCTGTACATGTGTGCTAGAATACAACTACCCCATCCAAATCTATGGGTAGATCCAACCATCTTCTCAAGCATACCTCCCAAACAACACATGAAGCCATGTTGTCCATGATCAGACATCAAGATACCTCCTATCAACCCAGCAAGAAATATAGGTAGGCGCTCGTACTGAGCTAGCATATAGTCCCAATTTAGGTATCTGCGTAGAATCTCTGAGCACCAACAATCACTATTGTAGAGTGAGACTCAAATTAAACCTCACTTCCCATCACATGAATGCACATGATCCAAAACACATCCTCAAGGGTAACAATCATCTCACCAGTAGGAATATGGAAGGTGTTGTGCTCTAAATGCCATCTCTCAAAAAGAGCAGACAACAACCCTCAATTTACCCTGATGTCGAGTAAATCGATCAAAGAATATAAACTCAGATGACCAATAATTTGTCACTCTAAATTAGTTAGGGAGTGAGATAAGGCAAGGACTCGTGTAGGTCGAGGTCCTCAGAATGATACAACAGGGAAATCAATCTATCAGGTAGAAAATATAGACTTACATCAGTATTCCAGCTAAGTAAAACATACAGACAATCTAACAACTAAGTATTTTTCAAAAATAGAGGAAAATTAGTTAAAATTAGAAATTCTAAACATTTGTACTGGAAGCGATTCTATTTTTCCCGAATGCAATGGGTAAAAAGTCATTTTTAAGGTTTATATTGACCTTTTAGGGCTACACAAAAGCTCTGGAATTCTAAACAGACTATCAATACTCTATTTTGTTCTTCTCAGATCTATCAGGAATGAAATCAAACACAAGCATAATGTTTTCCACAGCACAGTAAAAATTTTGCGACAGTGTCCAACAAATGCAGAATTGCTCTATATGTATAGAAAATTATTTGCAGGCTTTAGACAATCAGTTTTTCATGGATCTCTATCAAAAATTTTCACATCACACATTAAAACCTTGGTCATACATAATTTTATCAAGCTCATAATTAACATTTTCAAGTAGTCAACTTGGTGAAATTGTGTTTTCTCTTAACACATTTTCGATTCATCTCACCTTCTAATTGATTATTCATTGATCCAATCGACCTATTTCATTGATCTATCATTCTAAAGAGGGATTTTATTGTATTTCCTTTGATTTCATTCCCGAGGGGGCATGATCACACTTAAAATCAATCAAATTCTTACTCAAATAGAAAAACTGACTTCATCATCAAAAGACTAGGGGCTTGGCAATTTCCTTCGATCAAGTTGGGACTATTGGATAGAAGGCTTCAATGCTAAACAAGCTAGATATATATGTCTACAATCTCTTAGATGTTTATCAAGCTCTCAGCAACTTTGTACTGACCTTCATTCGATCAAGTTTGGAGTCAGTATTATCAATTATTATTTGATCAAGTTCAGAATTGATACCTCACAACTCTCAGCAGCTTCATACTGACCTTCATTCGATCAAGTTCAAAGTCAGTATTATCAATTCTTGTTTGATCAAGTTCAGAATTGGTATCTTTAGATCTGTGTTCAATTGACCTTCATTCAATGAAATTCAAAGTCAATATTATCAGTCTTACTTCAATCAAATTCAAGATTGATCTCATCATCTCTATTTCATTCAATCAAGTGCAGAATTCTCAAAATTTCTGAAGTCAACATTAGACATTCTTTGAACCAATGCGCTTCTTGCACATCAATTCAAAGAGGGGAAAATGTAACCACCCTAATTTGGTCTACTCTAACTATTTTCCCTAAATGTGATAATACTCTCAATTATGTTAATCCAATTATTGATTATTGGCATAATTCATCAAAAATCAAAATAATCTCCTAAAATCAAATTGATTTCATCACTACCTCACATTAATTACCTTGGCCTATTTAAATCAAATCAACCCAATTAAATCCTTGGCTAAAGTAATTAATGAAAAGGAATTAACAAAGTTCTCTAAATACAACTCATCACTTGCACATGGAAAGTCAATCCATGAACCAATGAGAGTTCACTCACATGGATCACCAAAGATTCAATCATCACCTCTCCTCATAAGTTAATCTCAACCACTCATTTCAAAAATTATTCCATAAAAGGATTGAATTTTGAGCTCAATAGGTCCATATTTTTTAGAATTCTAATTGCACTCTTATGCTATCATTTTTATTTCATGATTTCAATAGCTAATTAGATAACTTTTCCATTTATATTTTAATGAATCCTTGCATAATTTATAGCATGAATTTTATGATAGATAGCTTCAATTTCTTAATGAATATTCCATTCTAGGACTGAATGTGTCACTAATTTAATGCATAATCTGAGGGAAAACTTATAGCTTAAATCATACTCTTTCTAGATGGGAAGCAATATGTCAATTTCCATGGTTTCTTATGCTTTTCAATTGACTTTCATATTTCTAACCATTGATGCAATGACATATTGAAGTGTTGTGTTGTAGCTTGCAGGTACATAATTCACACACAATAGGTGATTTTGGCACTTCGGCAACAGTTAAATTCAGATCTCAAAGTCATTTTCCCTTTCTAACTTCAAGGTGAGTCTATTCTATCTATTTCTCTCTTGTGCTTACTTTCATAGATCAAATTTACATTTCCTTATCCTTTCTATCATAAAAAATTCAAAACCCTACATTTTGTAGATCTCGCATTGGCACCCTTACTCTTTTGGTTGTGCTAATCAGATTCACTTTGTTGGAGGTTTTGTATTCCAATGTATGTTGGATTTGGGATCTAGCTACTCTTAGCATTGATCACCATTTCCACCATTACACTTCTATAAATAAATAAAACCTTTTTGTATCTAGGATGTGTGAGTGTGTGTGATGTGGAGACATATGTAAGTATATGTACAAGCTGGAGACAAAAAACCAAAGGTAATATAGTGCAAAGTTTGACTCGGTATATCTAGCAGTGGTGTGAAATAAGTTGAGAGAAACAGAAATAAGGCCTTATATACTATATTGAAAAAGTTTGGTGTATGCTGGCAGAAGGTCAGTATCATATAATTGTTGTTGATAATCTATGTACTATCAATTGGAAATGTTTCATGCATAGTCAAATGCAATTGTATAGTTCACATTTTATCATTAAACATCTCGTGTATTGGCAGTTATCCATATTTCATATTTTATGGTAGTTAGACTGACAGACAGTGAGCCAACCCGCAGTGAACAAACTGATAGTGAGCCCTTGTAAAAATTACCTTAATCGGTATTCATTTCATGAGAATTAGTTTCTCTATGGTTTTTTCTAGTTTGGGTTTCCACTTAAATTTTGGTGTTCTATGTGTCGATGTTTTATAAGTTTCATTTTGATTTATTTTTCTTATCGGTAAAGTGGAAGTTAGTGAATTAATCGATGCATGTCAGATTACATGGTTTATATGTTTTACCAATTCAATAAAAGTTTTATTAAGTGTTTGTGAATAATTGATTCACCCCCCCCTCATTTATTCATCCTATTCAACATCAATAACAATTATACAAGCATGTCTTTTATGATTTCCTCTTAGGTATTTGTGGATTCATGTTATTGCATCAACATTTGTGATTACATCCCAAGAGCATTTTCATTATCAAGGTATAAGACATCTTGTTTTTCAAATATAGCATCGTCTTCCTATAAGCACACTCTCATTTCAAGTACTTTTCAATTCAATTTCATGGTTAATTCAAAAATAGGGGTTTCACTTAGGAAAAACCCTTTCCACCAACATTTTTCCCATTTTATGTGATAGGCGGCGCAACTGTGGAAGGAGTCACATACAAGTCATGATAGAGAGCTTCAATTTGATAGTATTTTTAGAAAAATTTGTAGGGTCTAAGGCCATTTGACTTTCCCTAGACCCTCCAGGTTTCCCTAGACCTCTCACTTTTCATTGAATTTTGGTTAGAGGCTTGTCCTTGTCTCTACTTCTCAGAATTGATCTCGTAATTGGGTTCTTAGTCTATTATCTATTTATGTATGCAGAAAGCTTCTTCCTCTCTCTATCTAGGTCTAGATTTCACATTCTTCATCCAAATTTTCATAGTCTTCTTCCATAAAACATAAGGATCACTGCATCCACCTAGCGCTTCATTTTTCTTGAGGTTAACTGGCTCATATTCATTGCAATATAAGAGGATATAGGCCCAATCTTCCTAGTTTGTTCATGCATCCTACTGAAAAATATTTCCTTCATTACAATTTCTAAATGAGACACCGAGCTATTTTGTCCTTTTCCCAAATTCCAAATGGTAATTATAACTTTATCTTTACATGAGTTCTTTTATCACTGTTGATGAAATCATTTCATCCCTTATGAGTAAGTTTTAAATGATGTCAGTTCAATAATTAAAGACAAGGATTTCCAAGTTTGATGTCACCTTTATCCACACACCCATAATAAATAATGTCCTAAAAAATGGTGAGCAATTGAAGACAAAACATAGTCCAATGCATTAAAAAAAAAACATTTTCCCCTTATAAAATAAGAAAAAACTAAGTACAAATGAAATAATTTTATGAATAAGAAATGGTAGAAAGTGGAATCCAAATGTATTATGGTGTCTCTAAAATATATTCATGTGTTTGGGAGTCCTTAGATGATGAAGATTCCAAAAATCAATTAGGTGCATGCACAATCACAATAGAAGGTGAAAAACAAGGAACAAATATAAACTAATTGTAATTAAGCTCCTAAGATAAAGATGAAGTGACAACTTTTTGTGCCATGACTATTTATCAAATAGAAGAGATAAACTATCAAATTGGTCTTCCAGATCTAAAATATGAGACTCCACAAACAATGAACTAATTTATGTCAAATAGGAATATCAATCAAGAATATAATCACATACTTATTGCAATCAATCATTGATAATACTCAAAGAATCACCAAAAAAAATGAATGAGTGATATCAATAGGAGAAGTAGGGGTTGCAGGAAAAGTTTTTGGATCGTCAAGATGCTCAAGTTTTGGATCATATTCATGCTCCTCTAAATTATCATCATAAAAGGTAATATTGTCAACATTATCAAGTAAAATGAGATAATTTTAAGTAGCATCATCTGGGAATTAAGGATCATGTTCATCTCCAAATGTCACCCAAATCTTGGTCCAAATAGTGCATGAGCACCTAATCCTAATATCTAATTGCTAAAAATGCTTGCATTAAAATTATAACCAATCAATCCTATGATATTATTAGTCTTACTATCCAAACCAAATCTCTTCTATTGTGCCTTTCAGTCAAGAATGAGTTTGTAAAGATGAGGCAAAATATTAAGCCATCAACAATGATGGATGGTTATCTTCGTGTTTTTAGAGATGATAACATCTAAGTTTTTCCTGGAGGACTCTAGAATTGTTTGGTGATAAGTCAATTTATGATACATTCATTTGGAACATGAAATCTCCTAGGAGATGTTAGATCATGTTTTCGTGATATGTTCATGTTTCTATAGTTGAAAATTTGGTAGTGGTGTTTTTAGTTCTCTTTGGTTTTGAGTATTATTAATTTTCCTAGAGCTTCATGATAAGATGTTGGGTTGCATTTTTAAGTTTGCATGTATTGATTTTTGGATTCTAATGGAGACTAGAGGGAATTGGGTGAGGCGAAGAGATCTCTTATTTATGAATATTGTACATTGAGATGGTTACTCTTTTATGAGGATTTAAATAGAAAGAACAAGAAGCCTAGAACTAGTTATGGATGTAAATCCATCATGGGCTTCAAGAGAATATTTCCATTTATTTAAAGGTTATATTTCTTGGTTGTGTGTGCGCATGACAGTCTTGTATTTCACTCTTGTTCTACTCAAAGGTGAATTATTTGAGAGGTATTGTATGCCTACTTACCAAATACATTCTTTATTTTGTATCTTATATTCTTACATAAGTCATTCTTGAATATATATGTTCTAAGCAGTTGTTGATAATAAGATGTGTGATTTTTTAGATTATCATTGTTCTCCTTGTTACTAGCCTTGCACTATGGATCTAGTTTTGAGGAATAATTTGGAGGGGTGTAGGAAATGGTTTGTGGATTTGGCCATGTTTTTGTTGTTGTGAGAATAATTGGTTTGTTTGATCTACCTTTTATATGAAATTTTGACATCAACTATTTCTATGTTTTTATTCGAGTTGAATGTTATAAGTTGATATCCTTTCATTTCTGGAATGGTGACTGAGATATTACAATGCAAAGCTTGGTTAATTTAAATGTTTGATAAATCTATTATTTATTTTGCAAGTTCTATTTTTGGTCTTGTTCTTCTTCCTCAATGTTTATTTTCACTTGGTTGAGAGTGAAAATTTAGGAGAGTCATGGAGACTAATGGTGAAAGAGGTTTTGCAATTTATGTGTTAGTAGGATTTACACATCATTGTATGTTTCCTTGGAACTTTTTAATAGATGAGTCGATCACATCCTATATGTCAAGTATTATAGATAGATGTAGTATTATTTGATCTATTTTTATATAAATGAGATTACTCATGCAGTGAGAGTTTCTAGATGTATTTTTGGTTATCCTCTTTGGTATCTTTGTTTGTTGGTTACTAATTAGATGATGAGTTTACATGTTTCATTAGATTTCAATCTACGAGTTATGCATTTTGTAGGTGTGAAAAACTTATTTAATGTGGTAGAATGAATCATATGTGGATTTTTTTTATATCCATGAGATTATTTCAGTACTAATGCAAAATTTATAAGTTGGCATTATCTATGATCATTTGTGGATACCATATTGTATTGAGATAGGAGGATAGATATACAATGAATTGATTACATTTTGGCTCTGATACATTGATGGAATGATTTTTTATATATGATGGAATAGCCTTTTTTGTGGTATGATTATCTTGGATGAATTGAAAAAATTTATGGTTTCTATTCCAACTAGTATGATTAAGGAATATAATCAAATCCTTTGTTATCATTTGATTTTGATGCTTGTGTTGATGTAAATATTGGCACAATTGATATGTTTCATCTTGACATGTTACTTTTCTTTCATAGGTGGCATGTTGGAGGATGTTAGGATATTTGTTTCTAGATGGTAGCTATCATGGTTTCTTTTGTAGGTATCTTGTTGAGCATGGGAGTATGGTGAAGGATATGGTGGTGCATGATTGGCCAAGGGTTATTGTTCCCTTGTTTTTTATTCCTATGGGTGTGTTTACATTGTATGATGTCAAGTAGGAGAATAATAGAATTAAGATTCCATCTATATTTTCAATCCCATGACATGGTTCCAATATCCTTGGAAACTATCCTAAGGGACTTAAGGTGTATTGGGAAAATAATTTTTTATTTATTCTCAATATTGTTTGTAATACATTCACAAGGGGTGATGGGATCCACTAGAAATGATAAAGGTGGGTTGCAAACATAATTATTTAATATTTTCCCCTACATGTGGATGTGTAGAATGGGATAATTAATGACACGTGAAGAGGAAAAATGAGTGACCTTTGGGATTCTCCAATTAGGCACTTGGAAGAGGAATGAATGTCTCTTATCATTCCATAATTTATTTCATTTAATGTAATGTTTATGTTCCAATATTTGGAAACCCAAGCTGGAGGGAAAGCATTGGAGCCAAAATTGGCATCCTTTAACATTCAGTTGAGGTAATCCAAGGGTAGGAGATTTTTGGAATGAAGATCCTTCTTTGGAAACCTTGTTTGGTGGTTTCAAACCTCTTGTCATTTTATATAAATAATTCCTTGGATGTAGAAATAAGAAATGAACAAATGAATGTACAGTTACTGTGCAGGAACAAGGATAGGTGGAGGCATAAGAAGGTTTTTCACAAGTACATAGATGTTTCCATGTTGGAGAAAAATAGGATAATAGAAGTGAATATATTTTAATCATATTTATTTTTCAATAATGCATACTTGGCTTCTCTTCTTGGTGATTTTTTTCCTCGCAAGGGTTTCCCCTGTAAATCCTATGCTATATGATGCTCTTATGTTGTTCATTTATGCCTCATTGCTACTATCTTATACTGATTTTATTTATTATTTACTCTTAATAAATTCAAATAAGAAATTATTAATAAGAAATATATGGTGGTTTATTTCTAGCATAATAAAGAAGATGGATCTAATTATGATATTTTCACATTAAGGTTTTAGATTTTCATGTTGTAGTAATCCAACCTTGTATCTTGTCCTTTGATTAATTTTTTGGATAGAGATTGAATTTACAACCTTTGTTATTATAACATGTATATTTATCAATAGAAACTCTGTTGGGATTAATGGGAAGTATGTACTGAGAGGGGAGGGGTGAATCAGTACCTCTAAAACTTTTTGTATCCTTTACTCAATTAACCTTTGTAATCAATTGCATGTCCATTTAATCTGATCTAAACTATCCTGTTGTGAGTTATATCAATACATAACATTAATAAACATGTGAATCATTCATAGAAACATTCATGAACACAATTGACACATAACACAAGATATGATATCGCAGAAAACTCATGTTAGAAAGAAAAAACTGCAGTGGGGATGGCACCCACAAAACTTCACTATCTGCAGAATGGAAGAGAGCTGGCAAAGGCTTACAATTGATCACTTCTGATGATCTACCCTATTAGGAGTATCGGTGGAGACCTGTTAAAGTCTACTCTGTTAAGAGCTTTAGCAACACTAATAAAGTGTGCACTCAATTAAGAGATTTACAATAGGATTGTTAAGTCCACCTTCCTTGAAAGGATTTTACACTTTGCTCCACTTGTTAGAATGATCACAAATTATAAATTGACCTGGTAAATGCAATATCCTATTGCTGATATAGATCCTATGTAGTTCACATAAAAATAATTATCACCTTAACTGTGATTGAATAACACCTTTTATTATCGATTTCCTCTGTTCTTGGTTCTGCTAACCAAATTCTTCTTTTTTTGTTCTAGTTCTTGAAACTCTCAATTCAATCCATAGATGTGCTCGTTATGTTCTCCTCTCTCTTTTTTCTTTCTCACATACTCATTCTAATGAATGATTACATCATCTATTTATAGATGGATTAACTTCATCGAGTTGTGATAAAAATAATGTTAACTCTAAGATTAGGTTTACAACTTACACCTAGATCTCCTAGTCTATGTGTTTTAAATCAGTTAGACTAATTAAAACACTTATATTAATATTTCTTGTCCCTAAAGAAATGGATTTAAAAACAATTAAATATCCTATAAATAGAATACACTTTCTTTATCTGACATGGAAGTCAGATCCACTTTTTGCGGGCTGCAACTGACTTTCAGTTCTTTCTATCGGTCATGCTTGACTGTCCTTCATTTTTTACTATCAGTTGCATTGTATCTATCTTTTCATTCTACATTGTAACTTTCATTTTGGGTTCCTCTGTCAGGTTCCACTTTATCTTTTTGCTTTGTGATTTTCAGTTTGCACTTTCCTGTCTTTCGGTGTAGGCTTACCGAAAGTGTTGTTTGTATACTAATGACAAATTAATGTCATCAATCTCCCCCTTTGACATTAGTTTCAAAAAGTGATATGTGCAAAATACTAATAAAATATTAAGTATATACAACATATATAATCCTTAGTCATTTAATGACTCCCCCTATGTATATGTCGGTATAACTATACATATGATATCTTTTCCTTCTACATATAATTTTCCCTTTATGAATATACATATACATTTCTACCTTTTTCCCATCTGAATGAATGTACATAAAATTTTCCTTTTTTTATTTTATACCTTATATCATTTCCCCCTTTATTTGATATTAAGGGCAAAGGTCAGTTACCTTATAGCTTATCAAAAATGTGGGATGAGAAGACTTCATGTCTTCCATCATTTTCTCCCATTGCTCTTTGAGGTTCTCTAGAGCCATATTCTCAAGTGTTATCTTTGAATGCATGTCATAGATGTTGTCTACTATAGACATCTCAGGAGTTCCTATCAATTGCCTTGCAGAACTGATATGTTGTTGTAGCAGTGTAAGATTTGGCAGAAGTTGAGCTTGTAGCTCGGTTACTTCTTCTCTGAAATGTATTTTTTCCTCCCATAGCTCCTACCTTAACCTTTTAACCTCAATGATCTTCTCATAATATAGTTTGACTGCATTGTCTCCATCTGTGGTTAAGCAACTAGCACTGTTTTCTAGATCTGCATCTAGCTTTACTATATTGTCACTATTCTCCTTAGTGAACTTTTCTATTGTGCTCAGCTTTTGTATTAAGGTTATAGCTTCATATATGATGGGGTCTAATTCATATATGAATTCTGATAGCTTTACCTTATTATCTGCAACTTCTTGGTTGATGTTCTCTATGAGCTTCTGTCGATACTTCATTTTGGCTCTTTCCTCAATTTCCTTCTTAGCATCAATGTTCTGAGTTGTGATTGCATCGGTGAGGGTATCCAATTGATCAATTATAGGCTTGCTTTGATCAATATCCACATTGGGTACAATTTGATGTAGAATGTCTCGTGTTGTCTCCAGTACCATGGAGTCCCTATGTTGTTTCTTCAGCTTCTCCTGTAATGACTTCCTCTGGCATATCTCTCCATATTCTTGTAATGCATCCATGTCAAGTGTAGAGGGGTCACACTTTGGTATTTCAAAGATTTCATCCAGTGTAACCTCTAACTTTTTCTTCTTTTTTTTCTTCTTCTTCTTTTGTGACTCTGTAGAATGTATCACCATTGCCAATTTCTCAGCCTTTTCTGTTGTTCTTGATGATGTGACTTTTTGTACTTCTCTTTGCTGCTTGGCATCAATTTCAGCTCGTCAGGTGTCTACAAACATCTCTACATTCACCTTGACATCATCGGTAGCATCCTTGTCTGTTTTAACAGGAGTACCATCTCTTGGTTTGTCTCCTTCATTGGTGTCTTTTGCATCATCTTCCTTGGTGTTTTCATTCTTATCTTGAGTATTTGTATCTTTTTCCTTATTTCCTTCAATAACCTTGGTAGTGTCAGTTACATCTTGAGTATCTCTGATGTTTTGCTGACCATCGGTATTTTATTTGTTGGCTTCTTCTTCTGCATCCTTTAGAGTTTCCTTCTCAAGTGATTTCCTTGTTTCTTGCATGATATTGATAGCTTGTATTAATATTGGTACTTTTCCTGGAACGTTCACCTGTGCATTATCAATTATTGTGTCCTATTCATCGGTTGTGTCTTTTATAACAGTGACATATTCATCCTTATTGATTTCATTTGTTGGGTCATCGGTGATTTTGATAACATCGGTATCCACAATGTTGTCATTTATGGTATCATCCCATGTCTTATCTGCTACATATGCAGTCTTATTCCCTATTGTATCATCCTTTTCTTTATCTAACTCAATGGATGAATCATCTTGAGTTGCCTTATCAACATCTTGTTGTTGAAGGTCTTTGTCAGGGCTTTCTTCCTTAAATGGTATGTTCATTATCTTGCACCATTTCTTATGGCTGTCCTATTCAAGTTCAATCAACTTGCCTTCAAGAAATTTATATGCCCTTAGCTTTGGTGAGAATTTCTTCTTGTGTTTCTCCATCATCTCGTCTATCTCTACCTTTTTATATTCGGGTGGCATTAGAGAAACAAGTACTCTCTCTCTCTGATTTATTTCTCATTTTTCAAAGCAAATGTCCAATGGGTGGATAATCTATCCAAGAGTTCTTGTGGTACATAAATTCCTTCAAATTGCATTGGTACATATTTGAAGTTATACATTTTAGCTATCATGGCTTCCTCAATTTTATTTTGATCTTCTTGACTTTCTTTATGTCATTTTCTAATGTGTGGATTTGTAATGGATCCAGAGTTTGCAATATAAACACAAATGTCATCAATGGTGTTAGGTTCTTTTACCTTGACATTTTCTGCCTCTAAGGCTTCATCTTTCTCAGTTTCTTCTATGTCCTCTCAGGTTCTGAAGAATTTTCTACCCTTCTTGTTTTGTCTTCTTTTCAGTGCGAGAGCTTTCCTCTTGTAAGTCATGACCTTTCCTTTCTTAAGAGGTGAAGGAGTAGATTCTTTGGATGTTTGACTTCTATTCCTTAAAGTATCTATAGTCCTCTGTTTCTTAGATGGTGGAGGAGGTGGTGAATCTGACTCTATTTCCTTGGATTCATTCTTCTCTTCATCTTTACCGACAGACAACTGTTCTTCAATTTCCTCCTCTTGTTCAATTTCTTCATTTTGTTCAGCTTCTTCCTCGATTGCTGATAGAATATTCTTGAGATTCTTCACCATTTTGTCCTTCTTTTTGACTATTTTCTTGACAACTAGGCCTGATTTAATTCTTGACTTGGCCTCTTCATATGTGCCAAACCTTGGCTGCTTTTGTCAAGTGGTTCATTCATTAAGGCATCAATTGCCTTTGTTGCAAGACCAATGTTGATCTCATATTCCAATGGTTGCAACCATGTTGTCCTTGCTATAGTAGGTATGATGTAAGTATTATCTATGTCAACCATGAAGCATATCTCATCCTTATATTGCTCGATGAGTTGCTCAGGGATTCTTACCCTCTTTTGCATTTGGTCTTTGAATACATTGAAGTATTCATCCATGACTATTTCAAATTTATCTCCCAATGCAACTATGTGCTCACTGATTTGCATGGTGACCGGTTTGGTGCTATCCCATTTCACATCTCCTACCGATAGGAAGTTTTCTTTAAAATAGAAGAAAATACACATGACTAGTGAGCCAAACTTACAAGTACCCTTCCAACTGTGTACCCTTCTAACTTAGCTTGGCTAATTCCAACTGTGTACCCTTCACAATTTTCTAGGTTGTGTCTACTGCACCTGATGCTATGTTGTTTAACTGCTTGTGTGGAAGAATTTGTAACCCAAAACACATGCACCAAACTTAATCTCATCATCGGTTATGGTTGTTACTTTCAGTCCACGGCCATCCCATTTGGCCCCAGTCATCTTTTCAGTCTCTACCTTTAGTGGATGCTTCAATGTCTTTACTTTATTGGTTATAGGATAACCAGTGACTACATGGATGACATCTTAGGTTATTGCCTTTGGTTCATCCAACCATAACTTTTTATTATGCATTCTTCTCAGTACTAACTGAATTCAATTGGTTTTGAAGACCTTCAGAAAAATTAGGGCATTGGTGAGCCCTTTCACCTTAATGTTTTTGTGCTCTTCTTTAATTGTTCCATCATTGTTACAAAGCTTCTTGTAAGCTTCTTATACCTCTGACATTCCAGTCTTTGCAATCTTGCAGTGTATGAATGATCAGATATCTTCAACCAGCAAAACCCTAGCTGGAATGTGCAAAAATGCACCAACATCATCGGGTCGTGAGGCAACCTCTAGATGGATCTTATAATTGGGTTCCTCACATGTCATGTTCTTGATGAGTATGAACTCATCTTTCTTTGCATTCTTAGATTTCACAATTCGTGAAGTTGATGCTATTTTTAGAAAAATTAGGGCTTCTACGTAATGCGTGAAAATAGATTTGTCGGTCTCAAAGAACTTATTGTTTGTGTTTGCAAAGATCTCTGAACTACTTTGGAGTGTTGGAGGTCGAGTCATAATTTCTCTGTAGCTTGGTTTCTTTCTTCTCAAAAATTGACTATGCTCGCTCTGCTCTGGGTGTCATGACAAATGAGTCATTATGATGCCATATTTATAGTTGTTGCCCTAACACATGTGTCCTAAATGCCCACCAACTCGTTGGTGTATGAAGACTAAGTTCATCGGCAAAGACTTTACTTCCATCAATGACACTTACAATGTTTAGGAGCAGTCAATGTTCACTTTGCTTTTACCGACAGGTTTCGGTAACACTGACAATGTGCTCATGTGCTTGTTTACAAATGAGGCTCGGTCTATACTAGAAAAAAAAAAATTTATCTGATGCTTCTCGGTAAATGTAGGCAGTCTTAATTTTGAGTGTATACCGATAGGATTTGGTATATATGCCCGAAAGCATAGTTATCACATATTTCAACAAGTACAACCATGATGCATCTTTCTTATGCTAATTTGGAATTATTTTAACATATTATGGAACTAATGTAAAGTAATAGCTTGGGGTTAATGCATTTCCATACTTACTTGTTCTTCTTAGGAGGGGTTGGTGATGTCATCAAATCCATTGGATGGGGTGTCACCATTTTCATTTCTCATTCCAGCTTCATCATTGCTTGAAGCTTTTCTCCACAGTTTTTCTCTAGCCCTCCGGATAACTTCAATGGTGTTTCCATTGGGATATGTGCTTGTCTCTGTCATTCGGTCTTTGCAGTCTTTCTTGAGATGGCCAACTTTATGATAGTGTAAGCATGCCATTCTGGGGTTAGTCTAACCTCTAGACTTTCTAGTCCATAGTCTCATACAGTTTGTAGCAATTGATGAACTATAACTGATTTAATGTTTGAAGATGTTAAGTTGATGATCATGCAAGGCATTAAATTAGTTAATGTATTGTATTTTCATTGATGTCAACTTGATATAATCTGTATGGTCATGGACATACTACCAAAGACTTCAGAGAATCAATGAATCAAAGGCTATGCTTTCAGTAATTCATATAAGTCATGTATTCACAAAGTGGCTACATAACCCGATGGAGTGCACACCGATGGACAAAGTAAAAGAGCAAAGTCACAGTGTTTCCCGACGAGCAAAGCACAGTGTAACCCGACGGACAAAATTATAGTATTGCCTGATGGAAAAGATAAGGACGAAGATCTTGATGACAACTGAAGTCACACCGATGGAACAGTCAGTTATCATCAATGACTAACTGAAGTGTTGACCAATAGAATAGAGAGTTTAGAAACAAAAAAAATGCTTAGTTGTCAAGAGCTATAAATAGACTTAACTAATACTTATCATTGTTTTAATCGACCAGATAAAGTCGAGGATAAGTAATGGATTTAAATATGCTTTGTCCAGTTGGCAAGAAGATCTCTATGAGATAAAACTTGAGTTTTCTTTAAATCTAATTGGTGAGAATTGTGGATCACGCCAAGAATCAAGAAAGCCAAGAAATGGTGAATCATGTCTATAAAGAGACAAACCTAATTCATTACGAATTGTGTGGGGTGAAGAGAAAAAGAGAGAAGATGCTAAAGAGATTCTGAAGGAGAATAAAGTCTTCATTCAAACCTGATCAAACAGGCTGAGGAAAGAGCTAGATTCTGCAGACACCGACCAACAGTGAGACAGCATCACAGAGACAGCATCACAGAGCAGAACAGTGTGGAGCAAAGGTATTGAATTGATTATATTGATCAGAGAGGTAATGCATTTACAATAGATTTAAAAATCTGCAATTCAAGTTGTATATGTGAACATATCATTAATGTTTCAGTTTAACCATTGAAGCATCAAGTCTCTTAACTGAGCAGGACTTAAAAGTCTTTTGTAATTGAGATACATCCCAAGGAGTATCAAAAATTTTGATCATAGAAAGTAGCATTGGATATGTCTAATACCTATTGATAGGCCAAGTGAGTAATTGATCCAGGATAGTAGCATTAGATACCAGATACTAGGTGGAACACTATATTTTAAATCCTCTAACAAGGTCACACCTAACAGTGTGTTTGTAACCTTTAACAGGGTTGGCTCCTAACAAAGCTCACTTTAGAAGAGTGAAAATTTGGTATACTGGTCCCAATGGTTTTTCCCTTAACAGGGTCTCCATGTTAAAAATCCATGTGTTATGTGTTTATGTTTCATTACTTTACTGTTTTACATTTCACATATGCAATTCTAGATTGATCAGTATACTCTAGCTATTTACTATGTTTTAGTAAATAAAAGACTACTTATCGGTAAACATACAGAAGAAGGATTTACAAAGCATTTCGACAAGTAGTAAATTGTTATAATTTTTTCAAGGCATTCATCTTGTAGGACTGAGTATAACTAAAAGCTTAAAAGTGGTAATAAGTTTTAAGGGTTGATTTAAGGATTAATTTTTGAGGCCATTGGTTCACCCC
>MU228095.1:2505115-2519536 GCA_018584345.1 Thuja plicata
TTAGTCCATACTGATTTATGTGGACCTATGAGGACAAAGAGTTATTATGGTGATAGATATTTTATTCTCTTTGTTGATGATTACTCTAGAATGATGACAGTCATGTTTCTAAAAGATAAATCTGAAGTATTTAAGATGTTTAAATGGTACAAAGAAATGGTTGAGAAAAAAAGTGGTAAAGAATTAAAATGCTTAAGATCATATAGAGGAGGGGAAATTATTTTAGATGAATTCACTAACTTTTGCAATGAGAATGGCATCAAAAGACAGGTCTCTACACCAAGAACACCACAGCAAAATGGAATTTCTGAAAGAAGGAACAGATCCATAGTTGATTGTACAAGGACACTGATGATAGAAAAAGGCATCACCCAAATCTTCTAGAGGGAAACTATCAGTACTGTTGTTTACACATTAAACAAAGTACAATTGAAGAAAGACACCTTATGAGCTATGGTATTAATACACACCCAATGTGAGTTATTTCAAAAAATTTGGTAGTCAATGTTATATCTTAAAAGACAATAGAAATGGAAAACTTGACTCCAAGAGTGATGAAGGAATGTCTCTAGGGTATTCCACCAAGATCAAGGCTTACAAATGTCTCAATAAAACCTCTAAAAAGATTGTTGAAAGTGTAAATGTAAAGATAGATGAATTTGTAGAGAAGAATGAAAAGGAAAGCCCAAAAGAACAACATGACTACAACAGGTTTGTATATAATGAAGAACCTGACACTACCCGACCAACAATGTAGAGCTCCTGAGCAATAGATCATTGCACCCGAGCATCAGGCTGCAAATATTGACGATGAGGATATTGCTCAAGATGATGCACAAAGTGATGGAGAACAGAATGAAAGACAAAATGATGATCAAGATGATAAACAAAGAGCTAAACCTATTCTTTCCAGATATGTCAAAAGGAACCATCCACAGAACCAGATCATTGGAGACAAGAAGCCTGGTATGAGAACCAGAAGTAAGTCTCTAAATACAAGATGTCTTATTTGTGATTATGAGCCAAAATATGTCAATGTTGCACTTGATAATGATGAATGGATTAGTGCTATGAATGAGGAGATTGAGCAGATAGAGAAAAAAAAAAGACATGGACACTTGTACCAAGACCAGATGAAAAGAATGTCATTGGTACAAAATGGATATTCAGGAATAAACTAAATGAGAATGGAGAAGTCATCAAAAATAAAGCAAGACTAGTATGCAAGTGATATGCACAAGAAGAAGGGATTGACTATGGAGAGACCTTTGCACCCATTGCTAGGCTAGAAGGAGTAAGAATATTACTTGCTTATGTTGCATGTAAAGGCTTCAAGGTATATCAAAAGGATGTCAAGTCTGCATTCCTAAATGGGATACTTGAAGAAGAGGTATACATTGAACAACCAGAAGGGTTTGTTGATCTAGACAAGAGGGACATGGTATGTAGACTTCACAAAGCCTTGTATGGATTGAAACAAGCACCTTGAACCTAGTATGAAAGACTTCATTCCTATCTTATAAGTATTGGATTTGTAAGGACTAGTGAAAACAATAATCTTTATTTGAGGGAAGATATTGATGCTAACATTTTGATTGTTGAGATATTTGTTGATGACATCATATTTTGAGGCAATTATATGCTATGCAAATCATTTGCAAATGAAATGAGTAAATATTTTGAGATGTCTATGTTTGGAGAGATCAAGTTCTTTCTTGATCTATAGATCATGCAACAAGATGAAGGTATTTTCATTACATAATCCAAATACATCAAGGAAGTATTGAAAATATTCAAGATGGAAGAGTCCAAACTAGTTAGAACACCGATGGAAATTAGATGTAAGGTGATAAAGGAAGACAAGTCATCAGAGGTAAATTAGATTTTGTACAGATCAATGATTGGAAAACTCATGTATGTTGTACATACTAGACCAGATATTGCACATGTAGTAGGAATAGTTGCAAGATTTTCTGCTAATCCCAGGGAATCACATATCACTGTTGTGAAAAGAATACTGAGGAATATGGCTTATGGTATATAAGAGAAGGAAAATTTGAACTTAAGGTCTTTACTGACGCTGATTAGGCTAGAAATATTGATGACCAGAAGAGTACAACTAGAGGAGCATTCTTTATGGGTGACAAACTTGTCACATGGATCAGCAAGAAGCAAGGATGCATCTCTCAGCCTACTACAAAAGCAAAATATATTTCTATTTCTGCAAACTACTCAAATATTGCATGGATCAAACAGTTACTAGAAGGTATGCATATGAAAATTCTTGAACCAGTATTTATCTATTATGATAATACAAGTGCAATAAACATTTCCAAGAATCTAGTCAGGCATGCTAAAACAAAGCATATTGCCATCAAGTATCATTATTTGAGAGAACACGTTCAAGAAAAGGAGGTGATACTTGAGTATGTGCAATCTAAAGAACAATTGGCTGATATCATCACCAAGCCACTGCCCAAGGATGCATTTGAGTACTTAAGAAAGAGACTAGGTGTAAGACCCTTGTCTATTGGTCAGTAAAATGACTAGAAGGCTGCATCATCCTGCATATTATCAAAATATCATTCACGTTGATGCAAGCAAAGAGATGGACTTCAAATATAAATCTATACATGGCAAGGTATTTATCTACTCTGAGCACCAGAGTTATTGTATTATCAATGGGTAGGGAAATTCAAGGAATATATTATGGATAGAAAGGATTTGTTTGGCATTAGCTGTCAAAAATATTTGTTTGGCATTGTTGTCAAAGAGAGAGATTATGTCCATTATCATTTCTTATCACCTAAGGGAGAGATATTATCACCTCAGGAAGAGATTATATCCATGGGAGAGATTATACATAAAGGAGAGATTACATCCATCACAGTATCCATAAGGAGAGATGTAACAAGAAAGGAAGAGTACATAAAAATAAAAAAAATTGTTGACAAGAGACATCAAAAGAAAGGAGAACAGTGAAAGGCAGAGAGTTTGACACAAAAGAAGAACACATCACATCAGAGAAAGAAAGATTCTGCATCTATCTAGTGAAGGGATTGAAGACAAAAAGAAAGCTGGAAGAATCAAATCTAAGCTATATGAACTTACCAAGGACCAAATATTTTTATCAGTTATATTACATAAGATTGGTAGTTTGATTAACTTCAACTGTTATATTTCAAATTGTATTAGCAATAATATAGTGTGATAATTTAGTGTGTTTCCATAAATGCCAAAGGGAGAGATTGATGAACTATAACTGATTGAATGTTTGAAGATGTTAATTTTATGATCATGCAAGGCATTAAATCAGTCAATGTATTGTATTGTCATTGATGTCAACTTGATATAATTTGTATGGTCATGGACATACTTCCAAAGACTTCAAAGAACCGATGAATCAAAGGCTATGCTTTTAGTAATGCATATAAGTCAAGTATTCACAAAGTGACTACATAACCCGATGGAGTGCACACCGATGAACAAAGTAAATGAGTAAAGCCATAGTGTTACAAGACAACCAAATGCATAGCATTACCAAAAAGCAAAGTCACAGTGTTGCCCGACGAGCAAAGCACAGTGTAACCCGACGGATAGAATTGTAGTGTTGCCTGATGGATAAGACAAGGAAGGAGATCCCAATGAAAACTGAAGTCACACTGACAGAATAGTCAGTTATCATCGGTGACTAACTAAAGTTTTGACCGACATAATAGAGATTTTAGAAATGACAAAATGCTTAGCTGTCAAGAGCTATAAATACACTTAACTAATAATTATCATTGTTTTAATCGACCAGATAAAGCCAAGGATAAGTAATGGATTTAAAGCTGCTTTGTCCAGTTGGCAAGAAGATCTCTACGAGATAAAATTGGAGTTTGCTTTAAATCTAATTGGCGAGAATTGTGGATCATGCCAAGAATCAAGAAAGCCAAGAAATGATGAATCATGTCTATAAGGAGACAAACCCAATTCATTACGAATTGTGTGGGGTGAAGAGAAAAAGAGGGAAGATGCTAAAGAGATTCTAAAGGAGAAGAAAGTATTCATTTAGACCTGATCAAACAAGCTGAGGAAAGAGCTGGATTTTGTAGACACCAACAAACAGTGAGACAACATCACAGAGAAGAACAATGTGGAGCAAAGGTATTGAATTGATTATATTGATTAGAGAGGTAATGCACTTATAATAGATCTGAAAATCTGCAATTCAAGTTGTATATGTGAATAGATTGTTAATGTTTCAGTTTAACCATTGAAGCATCAAGTTTCTTAACCGAGCAGGACTTAAAAGTCTTTTGTAATTGAGATACATCCCGAGGAGTATAAAAAAGTTTGATCATATAAAGTAGCATTGGATATGCGTGATACCTATTAATAGGCCAAGTGATTATTTGATCAAGGATGGTAGCATTAGATGTCAAATACTAGGTGACAAACTATCTTTTAAATCCTCTAACAAGGTCACACCTAACAGTGTGTTTGTAACCTTTAATAGGGTTGGCTCCTAACAGAGCTCCCTTTAGAACAGTGAAAATTTGGGGTACCGGTCCCAGTGGTTTTTCCATTAATAGGGTTTCCACATTAAAAATCCATGTGTTATGTGTTTATGTTCATTACTTTACTATTTTACATTTCACATTATCAATTCTAGATTTATCGATATACTCTAGCTATTTACTATGTTTCGATAAATACAAGACTGCTTATCGGTAAACATATAGAAGAAGGATTTACAAAGCATTTTGACAAGTATTAAATTGTTATAAGTAGTTCAAGGCATTCATCTTGTAGGACTGAGTATAATTGAAAGCTTAAAAGTGGTAATAAGTTTTAAGGGTTGATTTAAGGATTAATTTTTGAGGCCACTTATTCACCCCCCCCCCCTTTCAGTTATTACTAACAATAATTTGACCATATCTTCCACATGTTGTACAATTTGTCCAAGTATTATAGTCCCATACATAGTAATTACTAACATTCTTCGGTTGATAGGGAGTTTCTTGACCTTTAGGCTTCCATGCTTGCCTTTTCTTTTTCTAGCATTCAAGACTTGTATGCCCATTCATTTTGCATGTAGGACAGTATTTGTCCATTTAGGTTTCCTTCTTTAGTTGATCCATCTTAGACTTACATTCATATGCTTTATGACCTTTCTTGTTACATTTATAACAGAATCCTCTAAATGAAGATGTAGATTTAGGAATACCTTTCATTTTGCCTCTGCATACATTTGATGTATGGCCTTGTTTTCCATAGTGTTTGTATGTAAGCTTTCTTGGTCTTGAATTTTCATAGAAATTCTTTGGATTGGATTGATTTTATGATTCTCCATTTTTGGTAAAACCTAGACCGTTGTTGTTATTGACTCTTCATTGTCCCTCAAGAAAATCATCCATTCTTTTATTGCTTTCTTCAGCCTTTTTGATAATTTCATTATGTTGTTGTTGTATTCTTAATTCATGCTTTAACTTTTCATTCTCATCCCTTAGTTCACCAATAGCTTCTATTATTTCAATGAATTCAACATTTATTCTATTTGCCTCTTGACTCATAAGAATAATCTGATTTGTTATCTCATGGTGATGCTCTGTAAGTCTCTGTATTTCAGTCTCCTTTTCTTGTAGCTTTTCTGTGATCTTTCTTCTATCATCAATAGCTAGTGTTCTTTCTTGTTCAACCTGTCTACCATTGTTCATGTCATCAATCATCCTTACCATTTGTGTCTCTTGACCAATTTGCAGAGATTTAACTTGTCCATCCAGATTTAGATTGATTTTAGTTAGGTTGTTTTCTTCTAATGTATCTAATGCTTTGCTTGTAGTTGATCCTGAAGACTCAAAGAAATCTGGAATCTCTTCTTCTTGATAATCTTTTTCATTGCTCTAATTTTCCATACCTTTTCTTTCATCCAACAGCTCTCTCATCTTGATTATTGCTTCTTTATATTGTTCATAGAACATATATATTTCAAGCTTTTTATTCTCAATATTTTTATCAAGTTTGTACTTCTCCATTGTATGATTTTTGCTCTTAAGATTTTAAGCTTTCCAAGAAGAGACTTATCTCTGATACCAATTGTTGGAATTAATGGGAAGTATGTAATGACAGGGGAGGGGTGAATTAGTACCTCTAAAACTTTTTGTATCCTTTACTCAATTAACCTTTGTAATCAATTGCATGTCCATTCAATCTTATCTAAACTATCTTGTTGTGAGTTATATCAATTCAAACATTAATAAACATGTGAATCATTCATAGAAACATTCATGAACATAATTGACACATAACATAAGATATGATATCACAGAAAACTCCTGTTAAGAAGTAAAAACTGCGGTGGGTATGGCACCCACAAAACTTCACTATCTGTAGAATGGAAGGGAGCTGGTAAAGACTTACAATTGATCACTTCTAATGATCTACCCTATTAGGAGTATTTATGGAGACATGTTAAATTCTACTATGTTAATATCTTTAGAAACACTAATGAAGTGTGCACTCAGTTAAGAGATTTACAATAGGACTGTTAAGTCCACCTTCCTTGAAAGGATTTTTACACTTTGTTCCACTTTTTAGAATGATAGAAAATTACAAATTGACCTAGTAAATGCAATCTCCTATTGCTGATATAGATCCTATGTAGTTTACATAAAAATAATTATCACCTTAACTGTGATTGAATAATACCTCTGATTATTGGTTTCCTCTATTCTTAGTTCTGCTAACCAAATTCTTCTTTTTTTGTTCTAGTTCTTGAAACTCTCAATTCAATCCATAGATGTGCTCATTTTTTTCTCCTCTCTCTTTTTTTCTTTCTCACATACTCATTCTAATGAATGATTACATCATCTATTTATAGATGGATTAACTTCATCAAGTTGTGATAAAAATAATGTTAACTCTAAGATCAAGTTTACAACTTACACCTAGATCTCCTAGTCTATGTGTTTTAAATCAATTAGACTGATTAAAACACTTACATTAATGTTTCTTGTCCCTAAATAAATGGATTTAAAACAATTAAATATCTTATAAATAGAATACACTTGCTTTGTCTAACGTGGAAGTCAAATCCACTTTTTGCGGGCTACAACTGACTTTTGGTTCTGTCTGTCGGTCATGTTTGACTGTCCTTCGGTTTCTACTATCGGTTGCACTGTATCTGTCTTGTCAGTCTGCATTGTAACTTGCATTTCAGGTTCCTCTTTTGGGTTCCACTTTATCTTTCTGCTTTGTGATTTTCAGTTTGCACTTTCCTGTCTTTTGGTGTTGGCTTACCGAAAGTTTTGTTTGTATACTAATGACAAATTAATGTCATCAAACTCTATTTCTCTAAGCTACAACTTGTAAATCTAAAATAATATCTTCATGATTATACCACCAATTAAAGTTCCACCCAATCACAACTTAGGAGTTTGATCTGATCATAATCTCTTTACCACATATTTGCAGATTTTGTGTATTGAATAAGGCTACAACCAAATAGAATTTACTCATTTGATCTCCCTAGCGTCACTATTTAAATCTTTTAGCAAAGGATTTTTTTGTTGCGAATATCTAATATATATGTGTGACTCTTACCCAATGATAACAATAAATAATCACCCATCGTTGGACATGTTGCAAGTATGAAAGCAACCTTCCTCTATCTTTTAAAGGGATATCTCCTTCATATGATAATTATAAAAATAAAATGGGTACCCTTTTAAACCAAAAGAAGGAAAGACATTTTTCTAGAAAATTTATATATATAATTGAGCACAAAGTCTTAGTGAAATTTCATTCAAAAAATAGATTTTAGAACATTTCGAATACTTTCAATCATAAGGAAAGAACAATCTCAACATAAATAAACTCATACGTATGAGCTATCAATACTTCATACAGACCATGAATCATGGAAAGAAACAATTTTAGATTTCAACAAAATTGATGCCTTAAAGTTCAACAATTTTTTTAATATTTATTTCATAAAACTCCTAGTCATACATGCATTATAAAATATAGGAATATATTTTCTAACTCAAAATTATTATTATTTTCTTATCCTCGATCACTTCTCAAGATAAATTGACAAAAATATCCCTTTACATTGCTTTAACAACTATTTATAATAAAATAAAAATGAGATTGTCTTCTGTAATTGATGATTGAAAAGAGGGAAATAACTTTTTATCAAAGGAATGACAATGAAGTTGTTTAACATCAATCTTTTAAAGGAAAATAATAAATCCTTGCTTAAAAATTTTCTATGTCTTTTTTAGCTCCTTTCTCAGTCATGGGTCCAACTTCTACTTAGGATTTACCTTGTGTGGGCTCCACTTTCATTTTATAACTCTTATATATAGTGATAATCTAAGTAATGGCCTTCCCATTTGGCATGATTGTTTTATTCAAGTGAGATCTATGGGTGGAAATTGTTTCGCTCATCTTTTAATCTTTTTTCTTGAAATTTTCTATCTCCTTGGAGGTTTCCAATTATACATATAGGAAGCATAATCTCTCCATCATGTCATCATAAATGCCATTTATATCAATTAACTCTTTAGATATATGCCTCCTTGTTAGGATTAAGATGTCATCTACCTTTGAAATCCTATGACACGGTTCCAACATACTTAGAAGGTTTCCTTAGGCAGTTACGGTGTATCGGAAAAATATTTTGTAATATATATTCACACTATTATGTGTATTAAATTCATAAGGCGTGATGGGTTCCACTAGCATTAGCAAAGGTAAGTTGTTAACATAATTATTTAATATTATTTTCCCCACATGGAGATGCATATAATGGGATAAATAATGACATGGTAGGTGCACAAATAAGTACCCTTTGGGCTTCTCCAAGTGAGGGCTTGGAAGAGGCAACACAATTTTGATATTTTACCACTTATTATATTTAATGTAATTTTTATCTTTCATGTTTAGGAGCCCAAGTTTTAAAGAAATAGTGCTTCATGCCTAGATACATTTAATCCATTTCCTACATGACTCATGAGAAAGAAGCATGCACACAAACTTACAAAATCAACATTATGCAAAGATCAAGTAGACAAGCCATGAGATAACACAAGATATACCCTATTAAAATCCTCACAAGGAAAAAAATAGCCTCCAAAAGCATCCATACTCCATTATATCATTCAACCATAAAGGAATAAAAAACACTTACAAAGTGACAATGATCACCTCTAAAAAATCAAACCCTCTAATTCATGCCCATGAGTCCAAGAATGTATCCATACATCTCATACCATGCTTCACAAAGAAACCTTGAGAAAGACTCAATAGTGATAGCCCAAACCCCCAACCAACCCAAACCACTAACATGTGTTTGCTTTTATATACATAACCTCACACAAAATACAACTAGTGTTAAAGTAAAACTATGTGACACAAAACCATGTGAACACAATACTATTGACCCCTCATTTAATATTGGGTACTAAGTTTTCAATTTATTAATATCTTTCCCCAATATTAAATAATTACAATATCATTTTATAATATGACACCCACATTAAATACAATCTCAATCTTATGATACAAATTATATAGTGGCCTCAAGAATGGAATCTCTATGAAATCTCCATCTAATCTTTATGTGATGCAAATCCATGTAGGTACTCCTAGGTGCAACAAATATAATAATAAATTATATTATTACAAATATTATGCAAGGTGTACAACACCTTACCCCAACACTCTCCCACTTGTTGTATACATTGCATAAGGTTTGGTTAATGAAATACATCATCATAGGCATACACGTAACCACATGAATCTCCAACATGCTTTCATGGTTCATCTAGATACCTACATTAAAACCAATTGACTACCATCTCAAGCAAGTGTTAGAATAACTAAGAGGGGGGTGAATCAGTGGCCTCAAAAACATTCCAATAAATTAACCCAAAAACTTATTACCACAATTATAAGCCTCTAGTTATCTTTAGTCCTACAAGATGAATGCCTTGAAATAATCTCAACAAATAACTAATGCTTAGAGTTCATTTTTAAACCTTATTCTTACTATTTACTGATTAGCAATCTTTCATTTACCGAAATGCAATAAATTACTTAGTGTATACCGATTAATCCAAATTAGTTATGTGTAATGCAAAACACTAAAGTAATGACTCATAAACACATTGACACGTGGATTTTTAATGTGGAAACCCTATTAAGGGAAAACCCACTTGGGACCAGTAACCCAAAATTTTCACTCTTCTAAAGTAATCTTGGTGAAGAGCCAACCCTGTTAAAGGTTAAAAACACATTGTTAGGTGTGACCTTGTTAGAGGATTTAAATAGAATAGTTTGTCACTTGATATCTGGCATCTCTATGCTACCTTTTATAACTGAACCCAATGTAGTATGTCAATTGGTATCTGGCATCTCTATGCTATCTTTGTGACCAAACCTTTTGATACTCCTTAGGATTTATCTCAATATGTAAAGGATTGTTAAGTCTTGCTCGGTTAAGAGACTTTCTGATCCAATGGTTAAATTGAAACAGTAAATAATTTGTTCACATATACAACTATACTTTTCATATTTTTAGATCTATTTTAAGCTCATAATACCTTTCTGATCAATTTATATTTTCAATACCTTTGCTCCACTTCTTTATTCACGGTGATCTTGTGCTTCTTTATTGCTCGATGTCAGCAGAATTAGCTCTGTTCTTCAGCTTGATTGATCAAGACTGTATGAAGTCTTCCTTCACTAGTATCTCCTTTAGCATCCTATTCTCTATTCACTCCTAATTCAAAATGAATTAGATTGTCTCTTTATAGACATGATTTCATTGTTTCTTAGTTCTTAACTTTATTTTTATTGGCGTGATTCACAATTCCAGCCAATATTGCTTTAAAACTCTACTTCAGTTTTATCTTGTAGATTTATCTTTGACAACTGGAATAAAAAAGATTTAAATCTTTCTCTTATCTTTGGCTTTTAACTTGTCAATGAAAACAATATTAACAACCATTTAACTCCTTCTTTATCTCTTGCTAGCTAAGTCTTTTGTCATTTCTGAACTTATGTTCTTTTTCAGTATTTTAACTCTTTGTTAGCTTCGGTCAACACTCTAGTTCTCCTTGGGCATCTCTGTCGGGGTTTTCTGTCGGTAAACACTGTGGTCTGATTTTTGGTAAAGCTTGTGATTCTACTCGTCAATAATTATTGTTTAGGTTTCATGGTCGGGTATCCCTGTGACTTTTCTCTCAGGTTTCTCTGTCCATCGGGGTGCACTGCACGTCGGTGTTTGTAGTCACTTAGTGAATACTGATCTTTTATGCATTACTGGTAGCATAACCTTTATCTTTCTAGTTCTCTAAAGTCTTTGACATAATTTATATAACCAATCTAATTATATAAAGTTGACATCAATGACAATACAATACATTAACTGATTTAATTTCTTGCATTAAATTTCTGTAGCTTGGTGATCATCAACTTAACATATTCAAACATTCAATCAGTTATAGTTCATCAATATCTCCCTTTGGCATTGATGGAAACACACTACATTATCACACTATATTATTACTAATACAATATGAAATATATCAGTTGTAGTTCATCAATCTACCAATCTTATTGTTCTATAACCAATACAAATGTCTGGCTCTCGATAAGATCATATAGCTTAGATTTGTTTCTTGCAGAGTGCTACTCTTCAATATGCAATCCCTTCACTAGATAGATGTAGCAGCTTCTGATTCTTTTTATGATGTTGTCTCTCCCTTCGAATGTTCCTCTCCTTGATCATCTCTTTTTCCTTTGACAACAATATAGATATATTCTCTCCCTTAGGATATCTTCTCTCCCTTTGATGGATATTTCATATGTATATATAATATCTCTTCTTTGATCTTCTCGGGATACTCTCCCATCTTGATATGATATGATATTCTCTCCCTTTGACAACAATTCCAAAGTAAACATTGATCATGCCAAAGTTATATCCTTTCACCTATTTATAATATACCCCTTGGATTTCCCTATCCATCAGCAATACAGTGACTGTGGTGTTCAGTGCAGATATGTACCTTCTGTGTATTGATGTATCTTTGCAGTCCATTTCTTTGCTTCCATCAACAGGAATGATATTCTGATTATTTGAAGGTTGATGCAGCCTCCTAGTGAGCTTACTGACCAATAGACAAGGGTCAGAACCCTAGTCTCTTTCTCACGTACTCAAATGTATCTTTAGGAAATGGCTTTGTGAATATGTCAGCTAATTATTCCTTAGATTGAACATATTCTAGTATCACTTATTTTTCTTGCACTTGTTCTCTTAAGTAATGATACTTGATTTCAATATGCTTAGTCTTAGCATGCATGACAGGATTCTTACAAATGTTTATTGCACTGGTATTATCACAATAGATAATCACTGGTTCAAGATTTTCATATTCATACCTTCTAGTAATTGTTTGATCCATGCAATGTTAGAGCAATTTGCAGTAGCAGCCACATATTTTGCTTTCGCAGTAGATTGTGAGATGCATCCTTGCTTCTTGTTGATCCATGTGACAAGTTTGTCACCCATGAAGAATGCTCCTCCAGTTGTGCTCTTTCTATCATCTAAGTTTCTAGCCCAATCAGCATCTGTATATACTTGAAGCTCAAATTTTCCTTCTCTTTTATACCATAAGCCATAGTCCTCGGTGTTCTTTAGATATCTCAGAATTCTCTTGATAGCAGTCATGTGTGATTCTTTGGGATTAGCAGAGAATCTTGCAACTATTCCAACTGCATGTGTTATATTTGGTCTAGTATGAACAACATACATTAGTTTATCAATCATTGATCTATACAAGGTCTGATTTACCTCATTTGATTTGTCTTCCTTTTTCAACTTACATCTGGTTTCCATAGATGTTCCAAATAGTTTGGAATCTTCCATTTGAAATATCTTCAGCACTTCCTTGACGTATTTGGATTGTGTGATATATATGTCTGCATCTTGTTGAAGAATCTGTAGACCAAGAAAGAATTTGATCTCCCCAAACATCGATATCTCAAAATCTTTGCTCATTTCATTAGAAAAAGATCGACATAACATATCATTACCCCCAAATATGATATCATCAACAAATATTTCAGCAATCAAAATATTATCATCAGAATCTTCTTCTAAGTACAGATTGTTATTTTCACTTATTCTTACAAATCATATGCTTATGAGATAGGAGTGAATTCTTTCATACCAGGTTGTAGGTGCTTGTTTTAATCCATACAAGGCTTTGTGTAGTCTAAAAACCATGTTTCTCTTGTCTGGATCAACAAACCCTTATGGTTGTTCAATGTATACCTCTTCTTCTAGTATTCCATTTAGGAATGTAGATTTGACATCCATCTGGTATACCTTGAATCCTTTGAATGCAGCATAAGCAAGTAAAATTCTTACTTCTTCTAGTCTAGAAATGGGTGAAAAGGTTTCACCATAGTTAATACCTTCTTCTTATGCATACCCCTTACATACTAACCTTGCTTTGTTTCTTGTGACTTCTCCATTCTCATTCAGCTTGTTTCTGAATATCCATTTGGTACCGATGACATTATTGTCATCTGGTCTTGGTACTAATGTCCATGTTTTGTTCTTCTCAATGTGTTCTATTTCCTCATTCATGGCACTGACCTATTCTTCATTTTCAAGTGCAGTATTAACAGATTTAGGCTCAAAATCACAAATTAAACATCTAGTGTTTAGTGACTTACTTCTTGTTCTCATTCTAGCCTTCTTGTCTCCTATGATCTAGTTTTGTGGATGATGTCTTCTGACATACTTGGAAAGTATCGGTTCAGCTCTTTTTTCATCATTTTTATCATCATCTTGACCTTCATTCTGATCTCCATCATTTGGAACATCATTTTGAGGATTTTCCTAATTTTTGGTATTTGCAGCCTGATGCTCGGTTGCAATGTTATGTTTCTTGGGTAGAGTGTCAGGTTCTTCAGTGTAAACAAACCTATTGTAGTCTTCTAGTTATTTTCTAAAGTATAACATTGGTTTGCCAATCATTGACCTATACAAGGTCTGATTTACCTCATTTGATTTGTCTTCTTTTGTCAGCTTACATCTGGTTGCCATAGGTGTTCCAACTGGTTTGGAATCTTCCATTTTAAATATCTTCAGCACTTCCTTGATGTATTTGGATTGTGTGATATATATGTCTGCATCTTATTGAAGAATCTGTAGACCAAGAAAGAATTTGATCTCCCCAAACATCGATATCTCAAACTCTTTGCTCATTTCATTAGAAAAAGATTTACATAACATATCATTACCCCAAAATATGATATCATCAACAAATATTTCAGCAATCAAAATATTATCATCATAATCTTCTTCTAAGTACAGATTGTTATTTTCACTTATTCTTACAAATCCTATGCTTATGA
>MU228095.1:2521692-2540882 GCA_018584345.1 Thuja plicata
AATTCGCATAACCCTATTCCAATTTTTAATTTTGGAACCAAACAGGGAATTGAACATTTTGGGAATTCGGAAATGCCAATTCCCGTTCAATTCCAATTCCACCCCTCAACCAAACGGGCCCTTATGGTTTTTCAATGTATACCTCTTCTTCTAGTATTCCATTTAGGAATGTAGATTTGACATCCATCTGGTATACCTTGAATCCTTTGAATGTAGCATAAGCAAGTAAAATTCTTACTTCTTCTAGTCTAGCAATGGGTGAAAAGGTTTCACCATAGTCAATACCTTCTTCTTATGCATACCCCTTACATACTAACCTTGCTTTGTTTCTTGTGACTTCTCCATCCTCATTTAGCTTGTTTCTAAATATCCATTTGGTACCGATGACATTATTGTCATCTGGTCTTGGTACTAATGTCCATGTTTTGTTCTTCTCAATCTGTTATATTTCCTCATTCATAGCACTGACCCATTCTTCATTTTCAAGTGCAGTATTAACAGATTTAGGCTCAAAATCACAAATTAAACATCAAGTGTTTAGTGACTTACTTCTTGTTCTCATTCTAGCCTTCTTGTCTCCTATGATCTAGTTTTGTGGATGATGTCTTCTGACATACTTGGAAAGTATCAGTTCAGCTCTGTGTTCATCATTTTTATCATCATCTTGACCTTCATTCTGATCTCCATCATTCGAAACATCATTTTGAGGAATTTCCTAATTTTTGGTATTTGTAGCCTGATGCTCGGGTGCAATATTTTGTTTCTCAGGTAGAGTGGAAGGTTCTTCAGTGTAAACAAACCTATTGTAGTCTTCTAGTTATTTTCTAAATTATAACATTGGTTTACCAATCATTGATCTATACAAGGTCTGATTTACCTCATTTGATTTTTCTTCTTTTGTCAGCTTACATCTGGTTGCCATAGGTGTTCCAACTGGTTTGGAATCTTCCATTTTAAATATCTTCAACACTTCCTTGACGTATTTGGATTGTGTGATATATATGTCTGCATCTTGTTGAAGAATCTATTGACCAAGAAAGAATTTGATCTCTCCAAACATCGATATCTCAAAATCTTTTCTCATTTCATTAGAAAAAGATTTACATAACATATCATTACCCCCAAATATGATATCATCAACAAATATTTCAGCAATCAAAATATTATCATTAAAATCTTCTTCTAAGCACAGATTGTTATTTTCACTTATTCTTACAAATCCTATGCTTATGAGATAGGAGTGAAGTCTTTCATACCAGGCTCTAGGTGCTTGTTTTAATCCATACAAGGCTTTGTGTAGTCTAAAAACCTTGTTTCTCTTGTCTGGATCAACAAACCCTTATGGTTTTTCAATGTATACCTCTTCTTCTAGTATTCCATTTAGGAATGTAGATTTGACATCCATCTGGTATACCTTGAATCCTTTGAATGCGGCATAAGCAAGTAAAATTCTTAATTCTTCTAGTCTAGCAATGGGTGCAAAGGTTTCACCATAGTCAATACCTTCTTCTTATGCATACCCCTTACATACTAACCTTACTTTGTTTCTTGTGACTTCTCCATTCTCATTCAGCTTGTTTCTGAATATCCATTTGGTACTGATGACATTATTGTCATCTGGTCTCGGTATTAATGTCCATGGTTTTTTCTTCTCAATCTGTTCTATTTCCTCATTCATAGCACTGACCCATTCTTCATTTTCAAGTGCAGTATTAATAGTTTTAGGCTCAAAATCACAAATTAAACATCTAGTGTTTAGTGACTTACTTCTTGTTCTCATTCCAACCTTCTTTTCTCCTATGATCTAGTTTTGTGGATGATGTCTTCTGACATACTTGGAAAGTATCGGTTCAGCTCTTTGTTCATCATTTTTATCATAATCTTGACCTTCATTTTGATCTCCATCATTTGGAACATCATTTTGAGGATTTTCCTGATTTTTGGTATTTGCAGCCTAATGCTCAAGTGCAATGTTTTGTTTCTTGGGTAGAGTGTTAGTTTCTTCAATGTAAACAAACCTATTGTAGTCTTCTAGTTATTTTCTAAAATATAACATTGACTACCAAAGATTTTGAAGTAACTTACATTGGGTGTGTAACCATACCAAAGCTCATAGGGTGTCTTTTTGGTGTCTTTTGAAAATGTGTAGATAGCAGTACTAACAACTTCCCTCCAGAAAGTTTGAGTGATGCCTTTGTCAATCATTAGTGTTCTTGCACAATAAAAAATGGATTTGTTGCTTCTTTCAGCAATCCCATTTTTTTGCGGTGTTCTTGGTGCAGAAACCTGTCTTTTAATTCCATGCTCATTGCAAAACTTAGTGAATTTGTCAGAAACAAATTCCCCTCCTCTATATGATCTTAAGCATTTCAATTCCTTACCACTTTTTTTTCTACCATAGCTTTATACCATTTAAACATCTTGAATTCTTCTAATTTTTCTTTTAAGAACATAACTGTCATCATTCTAGAATAATCATCAACAAAGAGAATGAAATATCTATCACCATAGTAACTCTTTGTTCTCATGGGTCCACACAGATTATCATGGACTAATTCTAGAATAGCATCAGATGTATGGGATTTTCTCTTGAAACTAGACTTTGTCATCTTACCTTTTTGACAATTTTTACACATGATATGCTCGGGCTTTGACATGCTCGGTAAGCCTCTTACTTTCCTATTATTTCTTATCTAAATCATGTTGTCAAAATTCACATGACATAGCCTTTTATGCCACAACCATATGTCTTCATTTCTAGACATTAAACAAGTAGTGTTTATATCATCAAGATAGAATAGGTTACTTTTTGTCTGTTCACCAGTTCTGATCAACCTTCCTGATTCATTGAAGATCTTTGCCTTCTTATTATCAAATGCTACTCGGTGACCTATGTTATTTAGCTGTGAAACACTAAATAGATTATAGTTAAGTATTTTTACCCAGTATGCATTTTCACATTTGATCAGGTTATTCAACATTATGGCTCCTTTACCTTCAACTGGACAAGGTGTGTCATTACCCATTCTTATTGATCCACCATTATAGTACTCAAAAGTTTCAAACTTTTGTTTATCACCAGTCATTTGGTGAGTACAGCTACTATTTATAATCCAAACATCATTCTTACTAACCTTAGATATGAGTGCAGTATCTACATACCTTTCTTCTTCAGCTAAATCATCCTTCATGGCTAAAAATACCATCTCAATGTCTTCATCAGATTTGGTGTCAGTATCTCCATCTCTATTCTCAATAAGGTAACAAGATTTCTTCCCTTTGTCCTTGTAGTCTCAGGCATCTCTTCTGTCAGATTGTCGGTTGCTTCAGTAATCTTTGTTGTCACTTCTATCAAACTACTTTTCATATGATTTATCATTACTTCTATCATCTTTTCTTCTGTTAGGACATCTAGCAGCAAAGTGTCCAATCTCTTTACAATTAAAACATACAAGTGGTAATTTACTTTTGTATCTACCTTTGCCTCTCTACAATCTTCTAGCCATTAGTGCTTCAATCTCATCAAGATCTTGGTCATCACTATCACTTTCACTGTCATTTCTCATAGTGTGTTTATGACTTGACTTACTTATTTTCAAAGAAGATTTGAATGCAGACTCAATAGATGGTAAGACACTGTTATCAAAGTTATTCATCTCAAATGAAATTAGTCTACCAACCAAACTATCTAGAGTGAAATTATTGTTTGCTACTGCTCTCATTTCTTGTATAGAAGATACTCTAATAGCATATATAGGCAGTAAGGTTCTTGGGATTTTACTAACCACTGTCTCTTCTTCAAGTATGCCTCCAACTCCTCAGATAGCATTGACTACCTCTTTTATTTTGTAGCTGTACTGAGTGATATTTTCTCATTCTCTAATTCTTAGGTCATCAAATTTACCTCTTAGGCTTTCTGTCTTAGCTCTTATTACATTAGCATCTCCTCCATGTACCAGCTTCAATTTATTCCACATTTGCTTTGCAGAGGTGCATGTTTTGACATCTTTGAATTTAGCATCAGAGAGTGAGGAAGCAAGTTCTATCATCATAGAATTATGATCATGCTTTTCTCTTAATTTCTCAAGTGGGTGAGGTCCTATAGGAAACACATATTCAATATCCAAGTATTGAGTAACATCATTTCCAATACCTGATAGGTGGAGTCTTATCCTGCTTTGCCATGATGCAAAGTTGTCCGTGTTCAACTTGGGCACATCTTGTTTGCTAATCTTGTGATCTTTTGCTTAGGTCTTGAAACCTTCCTTCTAAGCACACAAGCTCTGATACCAATTTTTAGAATAACTAAGAGGGGGGGATGAATCAGTGGCCTCAAAAATATTCCAATAAATTAACCCAAAAACTTATTACCACAATTATAAGCCTCTAGTTATCTTCAGTCCTACAAGATGAATGCCTTAAAATAATCTCAAAAAATAACTACTGATCAGAATTTACTGTTAATCCTTATTCTTACTGTTTACTGATTAGTAGTCTTTCATTTACCGAAATGCAGTAAATTACTTAGTGTATACTGATCAATCCATATTAGTTATGTGCAATGCAAAACACTAAATTAATGACTCATAAACACATTGACACATGGATTTTTAACGTGGAAACCCTATTAAGGGAAAAAAAACTTGGGACCGGTAACCCAAAATTTTCACTCTTCTGAAGTGAGCTTGGTGAAGAGCCAACCCTATTAAAGGTTACAAACACACTGTTAGGTGTGACCTTGTTAGAGGATTTAAATAGAATAGTTTGTCACTTGATATCTGGCATCTCTATGCTACATTTTATGACCAAACCCGATGTAGTTTGTCAATTGGTATCTAGGATCTCTATTCTATCTTCATGACCAAACCTTTTGATACTCCTTAGGATGTATCTAAATATATAAAGGATTGTTAAGTCATGTTTGGTTAAGAGACTTTATGATCCAATGGTTAAATTTAAACAGTTAATGATCTGTTCACATATACAACTATACTTTGTAGATTTTCAGATCTATTATAAGCTCATAATACCTTTCTGATCAATGTATCTTTTCAATAACTTTGCTCCACTTCTTTCTTCTCGGTGATGTTGTGCTTCTCTATTGCTCGGTGTCCGCAGAATTAACTCCGTTCTTCAGCTTGATTGATCAGGACTGTAGGAAGTCTTCCTTCACTAGTATCTCCTTCAACATCCTCTTCTCTATTCACCCCTAATTGAAAATGAATTAGATTGTCTGTTTATAGACATGATTTCACTATTTCTTAGTTCTTGAATTTCTTGTTCTTGGTGTGATCTGCAATTCTAGTTAATCTTGCTTTAAAACTTTACTTCAGTTTTATCCCGTAGATTTCTCTTTGACAACTGGAATAAAAAAAATTTAAATCTTTCTCTTATCTCTAGCTTTTAAATTGTCGATGAAAACAATATTAACAACCAGTTAACTCCTTCTTTAGCTTTTTCCAGCTAAGTCTTTTGTCATTTTTGAATTTCAGCTCTTTTTAGTGTTTTAACTCTTTGTTAGCTTCGGTCAACACTTCAGTTCTCCTCGGGCATCTATGTCTGGGTTGTCTTTTAGGAAACACTATGATCTACTCGTTGATAATTCTTGTGATTCTTCTCATCGATAATGCTTTCTTGAGTTTCATGCTCGGGTATCCCTGTGACTTTTATCTCGGGTTTCTTTATCCGTCGGGGTGCACTACCCGTCAGTGTTTGTAGTCACTTAGTGAATTCTAATCTTTTATGCATTACTGATAGCATAACATTTATATTTTTGGTTCTCTGAAGTCTTTGACATAATGTATATAACCAATCAGATTATATCAAGTTGACATCAATGAAAATACAATACATTAACTGATTAAATGTCTTGCATTAACTTTCTGCAACTTGGTGATCATCAACTTAACATCTTCAAACATTCAATCAGTTATAGTTCATCAGCAACAACTCTTCTCATTAGCCAACACACCACCTATGAAAGAAAATGAACAAGCCAAGGTGAAGATGCACCAATCCAAGAACACAAGAACCAAATCCAATGTGATAAAAAAAGGCTCCAAGATGTTTTCATAAGGCAATAAATATGCCAATACAACCAAACATCCATACCTCCTAAGTATAAAGAATGTCAACAAACTCATGTTGAAATATCAATTCATAAACTACAACTAAGCTCCCTATATCAAAACCTATCAATGAAGAACATATGTATGTAGGAACTATCACTGCATTTGTAATATTAGATCTAAAAATGAAGCTCAAAGCATATAAAGTGTGCTAATAAATGCTCATATCAAGGTGTGATAAGTATATCAAAACATGAAGTACATGTTGGAGAGTTGTGTTTATGTTGTCATAGATGTCAAATTGATGTGAGGATATTGATAGAAATATGTGTTAAAATATTCCTATGTTCCAAGTGTTTCTCTTGAGTGGGCATCTGTTGTTTTCAGAATGCTACGGTGTTAGGAGATGAAATATGCACAAAATAGTATTTGAAGTATATATGGGAGAATTATTTGTATTCCCATGTATTTGGTGATGAGAGATTTTAGTTTTAGATATAATGTTATGTTATGTGGATGTTGCATTCATATGGTTTCAAGTCCTCTGCATTGTTGTTAATATGGTTGGTAATTGAAGTTTTTTTTACAGTCTGGATATTTTTCAGGATTGGTTCGGAGAATTTGTGCAGGAGCACCTTAAGGTCTGAGTGAAGATGTTTGAAAATTTTAGCTTGTAGGTGGTTCTATCCAAAAACCAAGGAATAAGGACTAAGATAAAGTAACAAAGTATGTGTGTAGATAGGATTTGTCAAGTTTTGCTTTTGGTTTTAGTCCAAGAAGGTCCTAAGAAGTCAATTTGCAATAGGTAACTAGGAAAGTCAAAGGTAGTCAAACAATGACCCAAATACTAAAATGAAGGGAAAACTATTATTTTTGTGTTTTTACATGATTTTGGATCCAATAGTGTGATTCTAGATCAAGTTGAGCAAGTTGGAAGAGTTATAAGGAAAAGTTGTAAAAGTTGCTCATGACAACTTTGCAACTTTGCAAAGTTGTCATGACAACATTTCCTAGAATAGCAGAAAGAGCCTTAATGAGGTCTTAAACCCAACCTAATGGTTTGAGAACATGGTATTGGACTACTTAAGACCAAACAAACCCTAATTGAAGGGTTGGACATCAGATTGTATGGATTGAGTTTGCAGAGAGCAAGAATTTGAACCATTTTGTGTTACAGAGCCTTCATCCACACTTAAATGGATTGAATGGTGGATATTTGTATTGGATTAGTGTAAAGGAGTTCATTTAGTTAGTTTTTGTGGTGGTATATTATCATTTTGGTACTTTATTTTATTATTTTGTAAATTCTTTAGTTTTGCCAGTGTTGCTGGTCTGTACAAAGGCAATTATGTAAACATGGCCCTTTCTTGAATTCACGTGGTTGGTTCTTAATGGCCACTTAGAATCAAGGAGGTCACCCTATAAGAAGTTTAAATATGTGTTTTTGGTTCAGTGTGAGCAGGGGAGATATTTTTCCAAGCAAGCCCTAGGCGGGTCCAGAGCCATCTGGCTAGGAGATTGCAGTGTTACAAAGGTATAAAGCATTGTGGAATGGATTGGTTTGTGCCAGTAAAGAGTGGGAGAGTGTAGGGGCATGGGAAAATGATATGTTGTTTCAAGGAGAAGTTTAGAGGAATCCATTAAAGCACTTAGTAAGACCAAAGAAGCTAGACTGGTCTACATGTCCTAGAAACCCTTAAAAATAGGGGTTTGCTGGAAGTCCTATGTACGGACACCATGGAGACATAAGACCTAGAAAATATTGAAGCCTAGGAGGTCTTTAGAGAGAATCCACAATTATTTTGGGGGATTGTTAAGGGAATTTTGAAGTAATTCCAAGATTATTGATTTTTGGAGGCCGAATTGGGCTAAAAAGGCTACAAGGCCTAGAATCTAGGAAAGTATGAACTCAATGGGAAAACCTTGAAATAATCCATCAGAGTGGATCAAGATTGAAGGGAGATGAAGGGGAAATAGGTTGAAACCCTATTCCTATTTCCAAGAAGAGTTTGAAATCATAGATGCATGAATTGAGCCTATGGATTCACAGTTGAGTAGAGAAGGATTGAAGGGAGTTTGAAGTTGGTGGAGAACTCTAGTTGGAGTAGAGGAGCCATAGGGGTGTCCTCTAGTTAAGGTAGAGATAAGTTCCCTAGAAAGGTCATAGGAAAGGCCTTAAGAAGTACAAGGAAGCTATTAGGAGTTAGAGCTCCCCATCAAAGTGGCATTAGAGCCATTGAAAGGCTTGGGAAGTGACTTATGTATGACAAAAGGAAGTGATTCAATTAGAGAAAGAACCATGGTGACCAATGCAGATTTGGCAAGGGACTTGTCAGAAAAACAAGTCAAGAATAGACTCCTAGAAGAAGATATGGAGGATATGAAGCACAAGTTGGCAAAAGTTGCAGAGATTGCAAGCAAAATGAAAGAACAGTTAGGAGAGGATAAAGACAAAGGAAAGAATCAAGTTGAAGAGGAGGAAGAACAAGAACCAGACCCTCCATTACTTGAGGAACCTTTCCTCAAATCCCTTAAAGCACTAAGTGGCAAATAATTAGAAGTAATACCTATATTCTCTAGTCGAATGGATGCAGAATTGGTGATGGAGTAGATTGAGGGTATGGAAAATCACTTTTGAGTGTGGTGGAATCATAGAGGCACAGAAGGTAAAGATAGCCAAATCAAGATTGAGAGGACAAGCATTAACTTGGTGTAAGTTCTTGTAAGAGGAAAGATAAAGAGAAGGGAAGAAGCTAATAGTCAGTTGGAAGGCTATGGTGGCTAAGGTAAAAGAAAATTACCTACCTGAGGATTATGACATCCAATTGCATAAAAAGAGACAAAATCTTCGACAAAAGGATTTAGATGTGGCATCCTACACTGAAGAATTTCAAAAACTATACCTTAGGTCCAGAGTGCAAGAGATAGAGAGCATTAAAGTTGCTAGGTATCTCAATGGACTTAGGTGGAACATTCAAGAAGAGCTAAGCCTCTTTACCTTAACTTTTATCTATGGTTATTTTCAAATGGCCCTTAAGGTGGAAGAAAAACTCAGAAAGAAGCAAGATTCAAGCTCTAGGGATAGAGGAAGAGGTAGAGACTCTAGAGGAGGTTCTAGTGGAAGAATAAATGAGACTAGAGGCCAAGGAGACTCCAAGTTTGTTGAAAAAACCCATGAGCCAAGCAATAGAGGTAGTTATGGCAGATGAAGAAGTTTTCACATTGGTGGAAGATGTAGATCAGGTGGTTTTGGAAGAATCTCACATTTTGCTTCAATGAAGTGTTATAATTGTGTCCAATTGGGTCACCCTTCCTATAGGTGTCTAGATAAGCCATTATCTTCACAAGGAGAGAACAAAATTATATATGTGGAAGAGGAAGATAGAACTAAACACTTTGAGGTAAGTCTTGATTTAGAGAAAGGAGAAATCCTAATGCTTAGGAGGATCTTGATCAAAGAACCTACCAAGGAGGAACACAAACAAAGAAGGGCTCTTTTAGAGTCAAGTGTAAGATTCTAGGTAAGGTGTGTAGGGTCATAATAGACTTAGGGTCTACTGATAAAGTAATCTCAAAGGAAGTAGTGTCAAAGTTAAAATTAACTAAGATACCCAATGGTTGTCCCTACAAAGTAACTTGGTTAAATAAGGGGCAAAACATATTGGTCAATGAATAGGTGTGGATTGATTTCACCATAGGCAAGTATCAAGACAAGATACTTTGTGATGTGCTACCAATGGATGTGTTCCATCTATTTCTTGGAAGACCATGGCAGTATGATAGAGAAGCAGTCCACCATGGTAAGGAGAATAAGTACTCATTCAAGAATGGAGTGACTTATAAAATTTAGTCCTTGATAGAAAAAGATACAGTGGAGGGGAAGGACACCAATACTCTTTTAATGAGTGGAAAATAATTCCTAAAGGACATGAAGGAGGAAGAAGGAATTGGTTATGCTATCTTGGTGAAACCAAAGGAGGAGGAGATACCCAATCAAAAACCTATGCCTATAGAAGTTAGAAAGTTTTTGGATCAGTTTAAGGAAATCATATGCGATGGGACACTGGATACACTACCTCCACTGAGGGAAATCAGTCATCAGATTGATTTTGTGTGAGGGGCATCATTGGAAAACAAAGCCGCTTACAAGATAACACCTAAACAAAACAAGGAGATTGCAAGGAAAGTTCAATAGCTATTGGACCAAGGTCTGATAAGAAAGAGCATCATCCCATGTGTTGTTCTAGTGGTATTGGCTCCTCAAAAGGGAGGTAAGTGAAGAATGTGTACTAACTCCGTGGCAATAAATAGGATAAAAATAAGGTATAGATCTCCTATTCCTATAATAGAGGACTTAATGGATTGCTTAGGGGGTGCTAAGTACTTTTCTAAAATAGACCTTAAGAGTGGTTATTATCAGATTAGGATGAAAGAGGGGAATGAGTGGAAGTCTTCTTTTAAAACCACAAGGGGGCTCTATGAGTGGTTAGTAATGCACCTAGTACATTTATGAGGGTGATGAATGAGGTTTTAAAAGACTAAATAGGGGTGTTTGTGGTAGTATACCTGGATGATATCCTCATCTTTAGCAAAACAAAAAAAGAGCACATGAAGCACCTAGAAATTGTGTTGAAGAGGCTACAAGAAGAGAAGCTAACCATAAATCTTGAGAAGAGTGAGTTCATGAAACAAGAATTAGTCTACCTAGGAATTGTAGTCTCCCAAGGTGACTTGAAGATGGATAAAAGCAAAGTTGAATCCATTTTGAGTTGGCCTACTCCTAAGACAGGGACTGAAGTGAGAAGATTCCATGGTTTGGCTCAGTTTTATAGGAAGTCTGTGAGGAGATTTAGTGAGATCTGTGCACCTGTCCTAGATACCATTAAGGGTGGAGTCAAGACAAAGTTCATATGGACCAAGGAAGCCAGTGAAGGGTTTGAAAGGTTGAAGAATTAAAGAAGTGGCTACCCAACCTATACTGGTGATGCCAAGTTTTGACAAATTATTCATTTTAGAATGTGATGCTAGAAACGTAGCAGTGGGTACAGTCCTAAGACAAGAAGGAATACAAATGGCCTTCTTTAGTGAGAGATTGAATGAGGCAAAGTCAAGGTATTCATCCTATGATCTAGAGCTTTATGCTTTGGTACAAGATATTAAGAAGTGGAGGCACTATTTATTTCCAAAAGAATTTTTTGTATACACAGATAACCAAGCCTTAAGTTACATAAATACACAAGAGAAGCTCAATTTGAGGCATATAAAGTGGATGGAATTTTTGCAATCATACACATTCACAATCAAGCACAAGAAGGGAGTGAACAACAAAGTTGTAGATGCACTTAGTAGGAGGTTTCTTACTATCCAAGATATACAGTTGCAGAGCATAGGGGTTGAAGGATTCAAGGATATTTATGAAGGAGATACAGATTTCTCAGGGATCTACAAGGTATACACTGATTTTGATAATCATTTCCATAGTGAATATGTAGACTATACATTGCAGAATGGTTTAATTTTTTAAGAGGAAACAACTATGTGTTCCAACAGGTTCCATGAGGGAGAACCTCATACAAGAGAAGCACAATGGCAGTTTGAGTGGACACTTTGGGTTAAACAAGACCCTAGACCTAGTGGAGAGATTCTACTATTGGCCTAAGGTGCAGAAGGATGTAAGGAAGTATGTTAAGCAATGTGGAGTATGCCGGTAGGCAAAGGGGACATCATCAAATGAAATTCTCTATCAGCCATTGCCCATCCCAAGTAGGCCTTGAGAGTGCATAAGTATGGACTTTATAGTGGGGTTACCTAGAACACCAACTGGTTTGGATAGTGTATTTGTGGTAGTAGAAAGATTTAGTAAGATGAGTCATTTTATTCCTTGTAAGACCATTCATGATGCTAGTCATATTGCTCATATTTTTGTCAAGGAAATAGTAAGGATACATGGTTTTCCAATGAGCTTAGTTGCTACCAGAGATGTGAAATTTATGGGACATTTTTGGAAGACCCTCTAGAAAAGACTAGGTACTAATTTGGCTCATAGTTTTGCATATCATCCTCAAACAGATGGTCAAACAGAAGTAATTAATAGGGTACTTGGTAATTTATTAAGATGTTTAACCAAGGAGTATGGGCAAGGATGGGAAAAAGTCATCCCACAAGCATAATTTTCCTATAATGACAAAACCAATAGGACTACTGATAAGAGTCCATTTGATATTGTGTATGGATTACATCCAAGGGGTGTTTTTGAGCTTAGAGACCTAAACTTTTATGAAGGGATCAGTGGACATGTAGATGAATTTTCTCAATCTATGAGAGAGGTCCATGATCAAGTGAAGAAGACACTAATGGAGGCAAATCAGAAGCTTAAAGCTAAGAAGGATGAAGGGAGAAGAGACTTACAGTTTGAAGTAGGAGACTTGGTGATGGTGTTTTTGAAAAAATCTAGGCTAAAGAAAGGCATACCAAGCAAACTTTAGATGAAGAGGATTGGACCATGTAAGGTGTTAGCTAAGTATGGCTCCAATGCCTACAAAATAGATTTACCAAAGGAGATGTTCATTTTTCCTATTTTCAATGTGAAGGACCTAATCAAATATAAAGGACCAGATGTTAAGGAGAAAGAGTACAGTACAGACATAGCAAAGGATGAGGAAGAACTTAAGGTACTTGTCCAAGCTAAGCCACAAGTTGAAAAGATTCTAGTTTCTAGAGTAAAGATGAAGACTAGACACAAATTCTATATGGAGCATCTAGTCAAATGGGAACAAAAACCTGATTTAGAGGCTACTAGGATAGAAAAGAGTGATTTCAAGAAGCATGGCATTAGTCTGGAGTTCACCACACCTCAGGTACCTTGAATTTCTTGTTGCAGGGGGAGAATGGTGCAGGAGCACCTTAAGGTATCAGTGAAGATCTTTGATAATTTTGGCTTGTAGGTGGTTCTATCCAACCACCAAGGAATAAGGACTAAGATAAAGTCCCAAAGAGTGTGTGTAGATAGGATTTGTCAAGTTTTTCTTTTGGTTTTAGTCCAAGAATGTCCTAAGGAGTCAGTTTGCAATAGGTAACTAGGAAAGTCAAAGGTGGTTAAACAATGAGCCAAATCCCAAAATGAAGGGAAAACTATTATTTTTGTGTTTTTAGATGATTTTGGATCCAATAGTGTGATTTTGAATCAAGTTGAGCAAGTTGGAAGAGTTATAAGGAAAAGTTGTAAAGGTTTCTCATGACAACTTTGCAACTTTGCAACTTTGCAAAGTTGTAATGACAACATTTCCTAGAATAGTGGAAAGAGCCTTAAAGAGGTCTTAAACCTGACCTAAGGGTCTGATCATGTGATAGTGGACTACTTAAGACCAAACAAACCCTAATTGAAGGGTTGGACATCAGATTGTATGGATTGAGTTTGCAGAGAGCAAGAATTTGAACGGTTTTGTGTTATAGAGCCTTCATCCACACTTCAATGGATTGAATGGTGGATATTTGTATTGGATTAGTTTAAAGGAGTTCATGTAGTTAATCTATGTGGTGTTAGATTATCATTTTGGTACTTTCTTTTATTATTTTGTAAATTCTTTAGTTTTGTCAGTGTTGTTGGTCTGTACAGAGGCAATTATGTAAACATGGCCCTTTCTTGAATTCTCATGGTTGGTTATTCATGGCCACTTGGAATAAAGGAGGGAACCCTGTAAGTAGTGTAAATATGTGTTTTTGGTTCAATGTGATCAGGGGAGCTATTTTTGCAAGAAATCCCTAGGTGGGTCTAGAGCCATCCGGCTAGGAGATTGCAGTGTTGCAGAGGTATAAAGCATTGTGGAATGGATTTTTTTGTGCCAATAAAGAGTGGGAGAGTTTAGGGGCATGGGAAAAGGATATTTGGTTGCAAGGAAAAGTTTAGATGAATCCATTAAAGCACTTAGTAAGACCAAAGAAGCTAGACTGGTCTACATGCCCTATAAAGCCTTAAAAATAGGGGTTTGTTGGAAGTCTTATGCACAGACACCATGGAGACCTAAGACCTAGAAAATATTGAATCCTAGGAGGTCTTTAGAGATAATACACAATTATTTTGGGGGATTTTTAAGGGAAGTTTGAATTAATTCCAAGATTATTGATTTTTGGAGGCCTAATTGGGCTAAAAAGGCTACAAGGCCTAGAATCTAGGAAAGTATGAACTCGATGGGAAAACCTTGAAAGAATCCATCAGAGTGGATCAATATTGAAGGGAGGTGAAGGTTAAATATTTTTAAACCCTATTCCTATTTCCAAGAAGAGTTTGAAAGCATAGATGCATGAATTGAGCCTATGGATGCACAATTGAGTAGAGAAGGATTGAAGGGAGTTTGAAGTTGGTGGAGAGCTCTAGTTGGAGTAGAGAAACCATAGGGGTGTCCTCTGGTTAGGGTAGAGATAAGTACCCTAGAAAGGTCACAGGAAAGGCCTTAAGAAGAGAAAGGAATCTCTTATGAGTTAGATATCCCCATCAAGAATGCTCGACATTGCTTTGTATTGATGTTTCTAGTATTGTAATTTGGAGGACATGCTCAGAATGATTGTGTAGTATGTCTGTTCAATTTTAAATTGGTGTTTTTCTTTGCAAGAAAATTCATGATGTTTGGTTTCTCCACAATGTGGTTGTTGTTTCTCTTTGGCTAACTTAGTTGGTTTTCTTATTTGGGATGTAGTCTTTTGGTCTAGAATTATATTGGAAGTTGTGTTAATATGTTGGTTTGGGTCATACTATGGTGTGTGAATATTTGCATTGAATTAATTTTAGTTGAATTGGGCTAACTGGTTATGCGCTACATTATTTATCTACACATTACATTTGTTTCTCACTTTGGAGGATGTGTTCTTGCATGAAAATATTTAGAATCTATTTGGAAAGATGTAATATGAAATTTTTTAGGTCCCATTTATCTCCTCGAGTGGACCGGTATCACCACAATTGTGTTTGGTGGCCAATTTGATAGGACTCATATTTGTCCTCTTTTTTGGCCAGCCTAATTAAGAGATTTTATGAAGAATTTGATATATATTAAACACCATTTTAGAGTGTTAGATGTGTGGAATGGGTTATGAGAGTATGTGTTGAAAATAAGTGCAAATATTAGTTTGGATTGAGTTCCTTCATGGTCATATCAATTAGTATTACTAGTATTGAGATAAAAGATGTGGGTGTAGTATTTTCCATGAAATTGGTCACTTGAGATAGTGATTCAAGTACAACTTCTTTCATAAAGAATTGTTAAAGTTAGTTTGTTGAAGGCTTGTTTATTTTGGTTCATATTGTTCATGTATCTTGTTAGAAGACAATGATTCATTCTTGGTAGTTTTGTATCTTTCCTATAGGTAGTGTGTCTTGGCTTGCAAGTCTCAGGGAACAACGAGCTTCCTTTGTATTGAGCCTAAAACATTCATTGCAATAAATTTTTATATAGTGTGAGTTGGATCTCATCGTAGTTTTTCACTTCTTGGGTTTCCATGTAAATATGGTGTTCTCACGTAAATGATGTTCATTTCTTTATCTTTTTTTTTGCTGATTTGGTTAAGGTTAAGTAATGTGGAAGTGTCATTGAAATAGTTTTAAGTATATGTTCAATATTGATTAACCCCCCNTTCCCCCCCCCCCCCCCCCCCCTCTCTTTAATTCTTGGGTTGTATTCAAAAGTACCAAGAAAAATCACAACAATCCACACATGCAGCTCAAGTGTTGCATACTTTACCAAAATATGTCACCATCCTCCCAAAACATATATAAAGATTATCATGGAAGAACTCATAGAATTAATAGAGAAAACCTATAAACTATAAATTTTCCTTATACCTACACCACAAATAAGAAATATGTGTCAAGTATGATCTCCTCCAAAATACCCCAAATGAAATGCCAAAATAAAACCCAAACTCATTAAATCTCTTAGACCAAACAAAAACATATATCATGAAATGCCAACAATGATGTAAGTCTCTCATAACTAAGAAGATAAAACTCATAGTAACCATTCCAAATAAATTATCCTAATATCCTCATAATGATATCATAGTTCTTACCTATTTTCACTTCCAACTCAATCAGGTAGAGTTGGAACAACGTGTGCAGCTAAAGGTGGAAGGTATACATTCAATTTTTCTAAGTGTTCTTTACTGGTAAAAAAAGGAAATGTTATTAAATGAACAAAAAAATTATGCAAGTGTTTACAAGAAAGGAAAAATTATATAGCTTTGCATAAAAAATATTGCTTTCTTTATCCATGTTTTTCAAAAAATATAAGTGTCCAACACAAACCATGGGAATAATTGTTGTAATGCATTATAAATAGAAAAAAATGCATATGAGAATGTAAAGCATAAGAAATAAGAGGGATTCATCATTTCCTTGTAATGACGAACCCCACAACTAAGCAACTTCATCTTCAACTCCTTCATTCCAAATGTTTCCTTGCTTCCCTGAAACGCCTGCAGGAGATGAGGAAGATTGTGTTAGAGCTTGGAATGCCTGATATTTACATATACAACATCAATACATACATAGCTCACTCTTATAATACACTAAGTTAGTTTTCAAATATCATATGTACCAGAAAGAAAAGCAGAGAACATCAAAATCTAAAGCTTCATGATTTTACGTAACATGTGTGTTCATTATGCAGGTACATGTATCATATTTGTTACTTAATACTTTAAATTGGTATCATAAATTTCATATAATGTGGGATAAAATGGGCTCCCACAAGGGTTGAGCCCATTGTGCTGTCATTTTCATTTAAGGGTTAATCATGGAAAAGTGTGCAATTCCTGCATCACACACGCCGTTATAGTCCAATCAAAGAGATGTACATCATTCATAATAGTAAATTAGAAATCCTCAATTGGATTACAATGATGTGGATGGTGTAGTTGTCATGATTAACAATTTTCCCAGATAGGGTAGTTATAAAAATGTAGCAGTCACAAGCATAAGGATAGTATAGAAGTTATCACAAAAGGCAATCAAGACATTAAGTACAATGCATTTGCAATTAGTGCTGAGAAACAAGATCATTAATGTTCCAAGTTTCATGATTAGTGGGATATCTAAAACAAAAAATATCATTGATATAAATGCATGAAGACAGAAGGAATGTGCAACAATGGATGAGGGTTAACTCTTAGAAATGCATCTTTGGCCACAAGAGGAGTTTCTTTCAGTAAAGGTAACATGTAATCAGGTCAAGAGCATTAAATTGAAATAAGAGTTGTTATAATGAAAATAGTATCAAGAAATGTTGAAATGACTATCAAGAGGATAAGTAATAGGTCATTGACCTGATAGAAGCCAATAAGAGCAATGCTTCATCAATAAAAACTATGATATATACTAATTCATAATAGTCCAATCATAGAGATGTACATCATTCATAATAGTTAATCATCGCAAAGTGTACAATTCCTGCATGACACATGTCATTATAGTCCAATCAGAGAGATGTGCATCATTCATAATAGTGAATCTTTTGATTCACTATTACAAACAAGGTACGTCTCCTCAATGTGATTACAATGAAGAGGATGGTGCAGTTGTTATGATTAACAATTTTCCTAGATAGGGAAGTTATAAAAAATGTAGCACTCACAAGCATAAGGATAATATAGAAGCTATCACAGGAAATTCAAGACAATAAGTACAATGAATTTGCAATTAGTGTTGAGAAACAAGATCATTAACTTTCCAAGCTTCATGATTAGTGGGATAGCTAAAACAAAAATACCACTGATATAAATGCATGAAGATAGAAGGAATGTGCAAAAAATAGATGAGGGTTATCTCTTTGAAATGTATCTTTGGAAACAAGAGGAGTTTCTTTCATTAAAGGTAACATGTAATCATATCAAGAGAATTAAATTGAAATAAGAGTTGTTATAATGAAAACACTATCAAGAAACATTGAAAAGACTATCAGGAGGATAAGTAACAGGACATTGACCTGATATAAGCCATTAAGAGAAATGCTTCATCTGTAAAAATAGTGATATACTAATGTATGTTATCAGAACAATCAAATGGGAATGAAGCATTGATTTTTTATTATCAAGGAGCAATGTTTTTTTCAAAGAAGTACTAGATGTTGTGTTCAAAAATAGGGACAATGCAAATACAGTGTTGTTAACTACACCAATAAAACATGAAGGACAAAGATATGCATTATAAAATAGAGGCATCAAAATAATGGTCATACTATAAATTATGATAAGATATTATGCTACATGGTACAAAATAGTGACTTAACAACCATGTAAGCATAAGTATGACAATGTAAGAATAATTCTCATATTAGAGGAAATTATCATATATGCAAGGAGAAATATACATGTATCAAGAAAGCACCAAACATTTCCATAGAAATAGTGAAATCAATGAAAAGTGTATTGTCATAATAGTATAAACAATACTAACGGTAGCGCCTTAAAATTCATGAACACAAATGTCATATTGATAAAGGGATATGATATTGAAACAACATCCAATGCAAAAGATCAATGCCTCATATATAAGACCACTTCCATACAAGACTAATGTGATATAGAATATAAAAATGATGATGAATGCATAATAGTGCAAAGATGCATTAATATCTATAGAAATCCAACATCATGCTCATATCAGAATGTCAATGACAATATTTTTTGAAACATATTGAGGATGCACAAGGTTGTTGGCAATAAGTGTTTTCAAGACATCCTCGTATGAATCACCAAGTTTTGAAAACTGACGTATTTCTTTCTTATGCCTATCTTGGTATCTTGGCTTGTTCCCTTGTTGATTAGATGTGTTGATTTTCATGGCTTGAACATCACTAGACAAGTGGAGTACAGTTTGATCTTTGGGTTGGGAGGAGTCCACAACTCCATCATAGACCACTTGTTTGTTTGTATTCCAATGTAAGTTCTTTCCTTTATCCTTGTTAGGGTTGTTATTTTGACCATTGTTGTTTTTGTTGTTGTTTTTGTTGTTGTTGTTGTTGTTTCCATGTTTGGTCAAAATTCCTTGTTCTTTCAAAACATCCTCAATCCTACATGCGGTTTCAACCATGGTGTCAAAGGAATCAAAAACCATCTTCCTAACTTCATACC
>MU228095.1:2545191-2556663 GCA_018584345.1 Thuja plicata
TGCTCAAACTCTCCTCCAAAATTGCTCTCCAAACCTGCAGCATAACAATAACATGAAAACTTGATCTCTCTCAAATGAGAAGGAGAGGGCTCCTTATAAAGGAAAGTGTGGAGAGGAATGCATCCTCAAGAGCAATGTGGGATAAATCCCTAAAAGGCAAGTGAGAGGAAAAAGCCGACCACTTAGGAATATGTGTGGAGAAAAGGGAGTTTTATTTATTTTTTATTTGATTTATTTCCTTTTTTTCATCAAAAAAAGAGCTTTAAATGGGGATTTTATTTATTTAATTAGAAGAGGGATTTTTTCTTTTAATTAAATAAGATTATTTAATTAAAAAAGAGATTTTAATTAAATAAGATAAGTTTATTTAATTAAAAAAGAGATTTTCTTTTAATTAAATAAAATTATTTTATTTAATAAAAAGGGATTTTCTTTTAATTAAATAAGATCATTTTATTTAATTAAAAGGGGTGTTTTCTTTTAATTAAATAAGATTATTGATGAAATGATCAAACCTTAGGAAATATTGAAATGATTGAATTAATTACGATTTGATCAAGGAAATTGATTTGAATTGAAAATGTTGCAAGGCATTGATTCACGAATTTGATAAATTGATTCTGTCATTTGATAAATTAAATAATGGGGGCCCATAGTCTAGGCGACCATTTTAGGGTGCATACAGATATGATATTGAAACAACATCCAGTGCAAAAGATCAATGCCTCATATATAAGACCACTGCCATACAAGACTAATGTGATATAGAATATCAAAATAATGATGAATACATAATAGTGAAAAGATGCATTAATATCTATAGAAATCCAACATAATGCTCAGATCAGAATGTCAATGACAATATTTTTCCAGAATAAGAGCAAAGCTATAGATCAACAAAAATACTCAAACCCATAAAGATTCCTTGTCATTTCTTCTAAGTAGGTCAGATTTCTAGAATTTGAGCCAGAAGTATAGAGAAGTCATGGAAAAAAAACAAAAACCCTTAAGGACCTATCAAATATTCAAGATAAGGCATAAAATGTAGAGAGCGTGAAAGTACAAGAACATATAAGCTACATGAAACATCAATGAAACCCTCACGATGACAAAGAACCTATAAACAAAGATACATAGTAACACAAGAGCATAGCCAAGAGAGCTCTCACCATGAGATGGAATAAATGATCAAGTGTTGTTAAAACACTACTTCAATAAAAGTGATATTAGAAAGTGTTAAGATGACAGTGGTCTCCAATAGACAAAGCTATCAATGGATTATCATCATTGATATGATAACAACATTAGAGCAATCACAAGCAAAGAAATAAAGGCATTGCATATAAAAAATGATTGTTCCATGGGAATAATACATCAAGAGCTATATTAAAAAACCCTTGCATTCGTTTTTTTGAAACAAGTGTTCCTAATTCTTGATCCAAAGGGAATGTTCAAGAAAACCTTCAAATAACCTGTGTCAGTGCTCTTAGAGAGGTAAATATGCATGAGATGTAATGGGGCTTGAAACCCATTTTTTTGTAATACCCTTGAGAATGATTAAGATCTATAAAAATGAAGCTTCAACAACCCTCAAGATATAGAAAGAACAAATATATAGAGGGAACTTGAAACTTTTCATTATTTTTGCATATACGCAGAGCTCAAGTTGAGCATCAAAGGAGAGAAGAACATAGAGATATTTCCATTCTTTTCTATATGTATAGAACTCAAGCCAACATAGATGCTTACCAAATACACAAGCTGAAGCCTGTATAGAAATGCCCTCTAAACAATAAAGAAAATCTCATAACTCCAAGAAACCTCTAGAAATCCTCATGGCGACAATTTGGAAAAGAGGCATTAGAAAGATGCAAAATGAAAGATGAAAGTATATGTGTTTTCTTTAGGGTTTGTTTTACCCTAATGCATTTGACCTAAAGGAAGACTTTTTTGCCTTTGTAATTTTTAATACTTTTTGCTCATATCCGTGGGGGTAGAATCCTTTCTTATTTTTGCGCAAGTATAATTGTAAATATTTGCTAAGTGTTATATTATAAAATACTTAGTAAATATTACTTTTAGTGCAAGTGTAAATTATATGCTTTGAATTATGAGATAAGAGGTGTAACTGGAGGTTAGATAAGTTTGCATACATTGTGGAGGATAATGAGAGAGTTCTTGATGACTTTATGAGTAGTTTAGCATCAATTAAGGAGTCCATGTGGGTTATATATCAGTTGAGGGGGACTTTGAGTCTACTTAACTCTAGTTTCACTGAGTTCCACCTCCTTTTTGCATGATTTTTGGCTTTGTTTGAACCAAGGAGATTTTTTTGCAAATTGGAGGAGAAATAAAGATGGACTTCAGTTCAAGTTTAGTTAAAGATCAGTTCCAAGTTTATTTCTTTCTTAAGTTTTGATGAAGACCTTTTATATAAGGCTTTTATTTGTAATTTTCTCCTAGTTTTTTCTTCTTTTCCATATTTTACTACTGCAAAAATAGGCATATTTGTATTGAGCTCATATTTTTCAATATTAGAGAAGAATTTCATTTTTAGATTTTGTAGTAGCAGTGGCTCCTTATTTTGAATGAAAAGTAACCTTTTCCTTCTCATATTTTGTATTATCAGAGATGGGTGACTAGATTAGATTTAATTTATGTGGTTTGTATACAAACCCTTTAGTTATTTGATTCAAGTAATTTTGGTTCAAGTGAAATTCATGTAATGTAGGTTATAGTTTGTGTTATAAGGAATTAATAATTTAAATTGTGGAAATCCCTAATTCCCTTTTTATGAATGTTGAAAACTTGAACTTCATATAGAACTAATATATTGAGTGACTCATTTGAGTTGTGAGAAAATAGGGACTTTTTCATTCAAGATATATTGTGAGTTCATATAGTTGTTAAATTGTTTTTGAAAATTGAAGACATTCAAGTGGAACACCTTTCAGTTATCATTTCAATTCAAGCAAGTCCTTCTTCCCTTTTCTCAATCAAGTTTTTCAGTTTTAGGTGATCATAAGGAGAACCATCTCACTCAAGAGGTCCACTCTTGAAATAGGATACCCAAAACCTGAGAGTAGTCTCATGTTTCAATGGATTACAGATCTCTTAGCTTTTCATTAGGCACAATCCTTCATGACAAAAATAATATTAAACCATATGCATAAAGAGATAACCAATGTCAAACCTCTCTCAAACTAAATCCTTCACAACTAACAATCTCCATAGCTCAAGATCTATATCCATGAAATATAAATCATACACATAGTGTACTTGAAATAAATGATTGACAATATTTCTCAAGTATTAAATGGTTGAAACTCCCCAATCTTCTTGCTGAAACCATCAATCATCTCAACAAATATCTTATATAGCCAGAATTCCTTTAACAATTAACAAAAACATAAGAGAGCAAACAAACATAGATGATTTTTAGAATTACAACCCTTCTCCATTATTCCTCCAACTACCTTTTTTGATAGTTTTTTCACAAAAATGGTTTTTTTGCCATTTTTGGTAATTTTTAAAAAAACTCCTAAAAAATTGATTTTTTTGTGAAGCTTCCTAAAACTAAGATAAGATGAATTTCCAACTAACCTTTGAAATTGGAAACAAGATTTTGAAGTTATTAAAAAAATAACTTTAAAAAAAAACTAAAAAATACACTAAAAGTTGAATTTGAGGCCTCGTATGATGGAATTTGACCCCCAAAAAATATCAAGATTTGGTCAAAGTAAATTGGAATTTTCACGAACTCTAGAATACACATTCGCCTATAAAATTTCAGCCCAAACAAACAACTAAGTAAAAATTTATGATTGTTGGAAGTCCCTGCATCATTCTCCTCTGGTTGAAAAGAATGCAACTCTTGCAAGTTCATGTCCTCAAAGTGTTGCCATTTTGATTGATTTGTCTTCTTCAATTCCCTCTCTATAAGCCATGTGTTATATATTGGTGATAAACCTTCCCATTGTACAAGATATAAATTGTATTTTCCTTGGTGAGTATCAATAGTCCTCTTATCTAAAACTTGCAAAATATTTTCCCTTTTCTTGCTTGGGATTGTTTGCTCATAAGCATTGTCATTGATTTGCTTGGACCAAGTTTATTCTTCATGCAACTTCTTCCTGCAAATTGAGCTTTGTACCTCTTATGATTTTTCTGTAACTTCTTCCTGCAACTGGTGAAGGTGTTATGCATGATTTTGGATGTCTCTTTTTGGTGGAAGACCATTAGGAAATTATATCGTAATAACATAAAAAAAAACTCTTCCAATACATCAACAACCTTCAGTAGTACTGAAAAGTCTTCCCCTTCTCTCTTTTGCGCTACCAATACATAACAACACCTTGTTACCTTCAGTTTTTGACAAGCCCTTTTTCAAACAATATACTCTCACTCTTTCCATCTTCCCTAAGAGGCAACAAAATTACTTTAGAGCCATCCTTCCAAAAGGTGTATGTGTACTTACCTCCATGAATAAATTTCCTATCACACTGACAAGATCCTCCCAGAAAAACATGACATGTATCCATTGGAATAAAATCACACCATACCTCATCCTTGCAGACCTTTCCTATGAAAAAAAAAATAAGACGTCACTTATCTACTGTAGCTTCAGTCCCCTTTATGAACCATGCAATACAATAGGGGTGAGGCTGATTTTACACTGTAAATTTAGTTTATTTACCATATCTGTAGAAACCATGTTCTCACAACTACCTCCATCAATAATTACTTGGCATAAATTTCCTCTTGAAGTACTCCTTATGTGTAATATGTTGGTTCTAATCCATGTATCATCAATAATTTTTCCTTGTACCTCCTCCTTTGCTAGGATTACCATTGTCCTCCTCATCATGAGACTTTCTCCTATATCTACTAACACCTCTTGTTCTGTTCCATTCTCAACTTGAACCAGATTCACCCTGGATGGTCTTTCCTGATTTCTCTCTTGCATGTCATAATTGGAGCATTCAAATTATTTGTGGGCTTCTTCACCATACCTAAAACAAGTGAATGGTCTTCTTTGGCCTTCTCATCCTCTACCATTGCCATAGCCTCAACCTTGCTGAAACCCCCTTCCTCATAGTTGATTTGATGGAGTCTGGTGGTTTTCTTTTGGTTTCTCTATTCCTTGAGATGATTCTCCCTGGTCATAACTTGAACCATCATGCGATGGGGATGATTTACCCCTTCTCGCTCCTCTAATTCTTTGAAAAAAATGGAGGCTTTTCTTTTCTTCTACCTTAAAGGCAAGCTGATATGCCTCTTTCAGGCTAGTGACTCGATGCATGCTCAACTCATCTTGGATAGAAAACTTCAGGCCATTAACATACCTTGCAACCATCTTTTCATCAATTTCATTAGGATACACATGAATGGATAATTTGTAGAGTTTATTTGTATAGTCTTCTAAAATATACATATTTTGCTTTAGATTTTGAAAACTTTGAAAGAATTTGTGTATAATATATAGGTAGAAATTTCTCTTTCTCTCTTCTTCATGTTTTTCCAAGTTCTTGTTTTATCCTTTCCCTTTTAGGTTCTTTATTTCTACAAATGATCCCACCAAATCATTGCATTCCCTTTCAATTTTGTATAGGAAATTTTTACTTTCTTCTCCTCTATCATATGCTTCCACTCAAAGAACTTCCCTATGCTATTTAGCCAATCTATCAGCTCCTCTAGCTTAAGACTACCTGGATAATCAAATACTTCAAATTTTATGCCATCATTTCTTCCTTCTAGTTCCCCAAGAATCCTTTCCTCAAAAGATAGTCCATTTGTTTGTTCTTCCTCTTCTTTGGCCTTTACATGTCGTTCAACTCTTCTTCCATGACTTACTTCATCATCTGAATCATCTCCTCTTTGTCTTAGCCCTTGATATGCAAGCATTTGTATAAGATATACAACTTGTCTCTGGACTGTTTTGATGCATCTATGCATCTGTGTAATACCTCTTCCTCGTCCTCTCCCAACCACCTTCTTGCTCTCATACCCAATGATATAGCCAAAATTCCTTTAACAATTAACAAAAATATAAGAGAGAAAAGAAACATAGAAAATTTTCAGAATTCCAATCCTTCTCCATTATTCCTCCAACCATCGTCCATTATAAAGAAAAAAAGCTAATTTAACTACAAATCCAAAATTTACCTTTTTTGGTAGTAAAAAACAATTTTTTGTCATTTTTGGTAAATTTTAAAATAACTCCTAAAAAGCTGATTTTTTCTGTGAAGCTTCCTAAAACTAAGATAAGATGAATTACCAACTAACTTGTTGGAAAGATTGTTGGAAAGCTACAATGGAAACAATTGTTGTTTTCTCATTTATGTCAAACCTTTATTGGTGAGACTATTGCTATCTGTTTGAGTACCATATCTATTGATTGATGAAGGAGATTTAACAAGAAGACCAAGTGGAATGGTTGAATTATGGGAAACCACAAGGGTACTTGATCAGTTGGCACATTGGAAAAGTAATGTGTTGTTTATCTTTTGATGATAGTTTACTGTGAACAGCTTGTGCCAAGTGAATTCAGTGATAACCGAGCGCCAGTAAATTGCCAAGGAAACCAGTGTATGTCGAGCATAATTTCTAGTGATGACCGAGCGTCAGTAAATTGCCGAGGAGAACACAGTGTTGGTTGAGCAGCAGTATTTTGGTAATTGTTGAGATTTGAGATCTCTGGCTGACATAATTGATTTTATTGGGATATGTAAAGTTAATTAAGGATAAGCATGATTGATCCACACTATTTAAATACATGGTTAATTGTAATTAATGCATGGATCAAAGATTTAATTAGTGATTGCTTTGGAGAAGTAAATTAAATGTAAAGATGGAAAGATTCGTTGGATCTAACCTAACCTAAGATCTACGATCTTGATTAAGCGGAAAAGATTTATTTTACCTAGATGAAGAGGTATAAGATAACCTCAAGGGGTTATTCATGATGTGTGTATGTATGAAGAGTATGAAAGAGTATTGCATAGTTAATTGATTTATTAGCATGATCTAAGCTCAAGGCTAAGCAGAGAAGCAGAGAGTTGCATAAGTGATTGCTTGATGGGTTTCCAAGAAGATCTGAAGATTGAAATGAGAATGGAGGCCACTTAGTGAATTAGCATTAGAGCTGAATTGGATCTGCATTTGCAAAGTAAGTTGTATGTATCAAATCACACCTGTTGATTACTTTCTAACCATTGTATCAGTCAAAATATTTTAACTAGGTTGACCTAACAGTCATTGTATAAATCCTTTTAGCAAGGTGAAATTCAGGTGGAATGTTCGAAGTCCTCTAACAAGGCCACTCCTGACAGGGTGATTAAATCCTTTAACCAGGTCACATTTAGCAATGTGTTTTGTAACCTTTAAAAGGGTTGGCTCCTAACAGAGCTCACTTCAGAAGAGTGAAAACTTGATAGCATGTTATTGGTGGTTTTTCCCATATTGGGTTTCCACGTTAAATACTGGTATCAACTTGTGTGAATGTTTATGTTGTGTTTTACTGTTAAGTTTCTACAAGCTGATTATATTTGAACAGTAAACTACATATTTATGTTGTTGACTTATGCTATCACTGCCAAGTAGATCTGAGTTGTTCAAATTGGTATAAAGTTTAAATGGGCACATCTAGACCTGAGGATAACTGATTCACCCCCCCCCCCCCCCCCCCCTTCAGTTATTTTGAATTCATTCTAACAATTGGTATCAGAGCATTGGTCTCTTGAAAATAGTTTGAAGGTACTTGGAGCAAAAGATCAAGATGTATAAAAAGGAGGTACTGAAGTTGAACAAAGAGAACTTCCCTGCATGGCAGAGTTTGATGAAATTACATATGGCTGGTATTGGTGATGCTACTAAGCACTATGTTGAGCATGATTATGTAGCCCCCACTGCACCTACCAAAGCTGCACAGTTAAGAGAAAAGCAGGAGCACAATCAAGCAATGTTGGAGATTGCATCATCTTTGAACTATCATGAGTTTGAAGACATAAAGAATTATACAACTGCAAATAAAATGTGGGATGTCCTTGCAACTATCTATGGAGGTGATACAAATGTACTGAGAGCCAAATCTGAAATTCTAAGAGGTAAGTTTGATGAAATTAAAATGCAAGAAGGAGAAAATATAGTTCAATATTATGGTAGGATAAAGGAAGTTGTAAATGCTATTAGAGGAGCTAAGGGAACCATTGATGATAACACCATTATGAGAAAGGTACTAAGAACACTTCTTCCTGTATATGTTATTAGAGTCTCTACAATTCAATAGTTGAGATGTACTCCTTATAATAATTTGACTTTGGAAGATCTGGTAGGCAGACTTACTGCATTTGAAATGTCAAATTTTGACAACTACACTCCATAATCTATTGAATATGCATTCAAATCCCAGTTGGTCCTTAACAATTCAAAGAAAGGAAAGAAATGTGTGAATAGTGATAGAGACACTACTGATAATTATCTGAAAGAAATTAAAGCACTTATGGCTAGAAGACTATCTAGAGGAAAACGAAAATTCAAAGGTAAACTTCATATCATTTGTTTTTCATGTAACAAAGTTGGTCATATTGTTGCTAGATGTCCTGATTTGGAGTTTGTGGTGAGAGTGCCACGGAAGAGTAAATAGCGGAACGACTCGAATTATTCAAAATTCAAATTTTGACATTTTGATATGTTGACATTTTGATATTTTGATTCCCCTTAAATTTAAATTTATATCAGCTAGGGGGTTGGGGGAGGTAGTTTATACTCCTATTTGTATGAATGATATAATATCATTTCCGGTTGATAGTGAATATTGTATGAACCATTGTAAATATTCAAGTGATGATGCTGGGTTTTCTTCCTGATTCTTTCCCAGTTGAGATTTTCGAATCAGTTTATATTAATATATTATAGTGGCTTGCCACTTTTGTCTAAAAAAAAAAGAATGACAAAGATGCAAGAAGAGACAGCAAGTACAAAGACAGAAAGAATGACCAAGACTTCAAAAAATATAAGGATTACAAAGACAAAGGTAAGAAATATTTCTATATAGCTGAAGAAGCTTCTGACAATGATTCTAACAAATCTGATGAAAATGATATAGAAGTTGTGTATTTTTCTATGAAAGATGATTCTGATGATGATGAGAAAACTGCTTAATTTCTTATATGAGTAAAGGTGATCATTGGATTATTGACAGTGGTTGTTCACATCACATGACCGGTGATAACGATAAATTTGAGACCCTAGATCAGTGTAATGGTGGTTATGTTAAATTTGGTAATGATGCACCATGTCTTGTAAAAGGGAAATGATCAATCAACTTGACTGACAAGATCAGATGTGACAATGTATATTGGGTTGATGACCTTAATTATAATTTATTGAGTGTTGCATAGCTGAATACTTCTGGTTACAGAGTTGAATTCCATCATAGGAAGGCAAAGATCTATGATGCCACTGGAGAACTACTTGGAAGTGATGAGAAAACAAAAGGTAACTTGTTTTATCTGGATTTAGCTGATGAGACATGCTTGTTTGCACAATATAATGATGTTTGGTTATGGAATAAAAGGTTGTGTCATGTAAAATTTGATAACTTGGTAAGCATAAGCAAATTGAAAAAGGTTAGAGGGCAGCCTAAGTTAAAAAAACCTGAAAATGCAATGTGTAAGCAATGTCAATTGGGAAAGATGACTAAATCTAGTTTCAAGAGCAAGACTCATACTTCTGAGGAAATTATGGAATTAGTTCATACTGACCTTTGTGGTCCCATTGGTAAGAAAAGTTACTATGGAGATAGATATTTCATTCTATTTGTTGATGATTACTCAAGAATGATGACTGTTATGTTTCTTAAAGAAAAATCTGATGCATTCCAATTATTTAAGTGGTACTTGGTAAAATTTGAAAAGGAGACAGGTAAAAGTCTAAAATGTTTGAGATCTGACAGAGGAGGAGAGTTTATTTCTATGAGTTTAACAGGTTCTGCAATGACCAAGGGATAAAAAGATAGATGTCCGCACCTAGAACACCACCACATAATGGTATTGCTGAGAGAAGAAACATATCTATCATGGACTGTGCTAGAACATTAATGATGGAGAAAAATGTTGCACATAAATATTGGAGAGAAGTTGTAAGTACAACAGCCTATACCCTGAACAGAGTACAAGTTAAGAAAGGTACTACTGCTACACCTTATGAGCTTTGGTATGGATGTGCACCTAATGTAAAATATTTCAAATCTTTTGGAAGGAAATGTTTCATACTAAAGGATAACAGAAATGGAAAACTTGATGCTAAAGGTGAGGAAGATATATTTCTTGGTTATTCAACTAAGAGTAAATCATATAAGTGTTTTAATTCTAACACTAACAAAATTGTGGAAAGAGCAAATGTTAGAATTGATGAGTATGCAGAAAGAAATGAAGCTGAAAGCACACAGGAACCTAAGGTTACAAATCATTTGTCTATATGGATGAGGAAGATTCTAATACATTACCTGAACCTGAGAATGAGGTTGCAGAGCAACAGCTAGAACCTATCGAGTCATAGAATGAGGATGTCGGGCAATAGGAGGTAATTGTCAAGCTATCGGATGGAGATGTCGAGTCACAGAATCAACCTGAATTGAACGTGAATGATCAATATGAAGCAGAAAAAGAACCTACTCTAGAAAAGTATGTGAGGAGGCACCACAAACCTGATCAAATCATAGGATCGAAGGATTCTGCATTTATGGCAAGAAGTAAGTTGAGAGACAGTACATGCTTGCTATGTGATTTTGAGCCTAAAATAGTAAAAGATGCCTTAGACAATGAAGATTGGATACAAGCCATGAATGAAGAAATTGAATAGATTGAGAAGAATAAGACTTGGACACTTGTACCCAGACCCAATGATAAAAATGTAATTGGTACTTGTATGTGTTAATTTTGGCCTTGTTAATCAACCACACACTTCAACATAGTCATTCTTCACCAGGTACAAACAAGACTGAATATGAGATTATTCATCTTATCTATCTGCGTGATTCGACCTGTTGCCTCCTATCTAGATGGGGTTTTTGAAATTGCTCTTAGGACGAGAGTCTCACAACCATGGACCAATCTAAGAATGAAGGATTTATCATGATGAATGCAATACAATGCAAGATTATGCTAAGAAATGAAATATGAGAGATCATCTAAACATGAATGCTAAATGTCATTAATCTAGAAATTGAAAACTATCTTATTGCAATATGAAGTTATTCTATATGAGCTTATCGAGAAAATGAGACAATAATTCAGTATTCTAACAATGCATATTTTCTCTAAGAATTCAGGGGATAATCAGGGGTAATCAGGGGGTTTGAATGAAGAATGAGAGTTCTTTTATAGACTCTGAGAGGATCAGAATAGAAACTTTCCTTTTTGAAATAAAACAAATAGAAAAGCCAGTTAAAAATAGAAAGCTTTATTAAAA
>MU228095.1:2571494-2616968 GCA_018584345.1 Thuja plicata
TTAGGAATTAAATATGATGTATGATTAATACAGATTTAAGATTTTCTGTATTTGACACTCAGGTCGAGTAGAGTCAGTGAAAACTCAGAATTGCCTAGTACAATAGGACTTTGATGATTTAGAAGAGCGACAAATGCAACAAAATTGGTTAGGGTTGCAGGATGCCAATTTTGGGGTGTTACAGTACTAAGTGGATATTCAGAAATAAGTTGAATGAACATGGAGAGGTAACAAGAAATTGTAACATTTGAAATAAGTGGGGGAAAGATAAGATATTCCTCTTCCATCCCAAGATGCACAAATGAACGATCCAAATTGATTAACCCCAAGAGAAGGATCAATGCACAAATGAATCAATCATTTGGAAATGAGAGCAAAGAAGAAAGTCTTAAAGTCTTGTTTTATGGAAAGGAATGTCTGATAGATTTAGAAAGATTGAAATGAATAGGAGAAAAGTACTAACCTTAAGACATGGCAGATCTGAAGAATGTTGTTTTGTGAGGTTTGTACTCTATTTCTAGAAAATCTGAAGTATGACCCGGAACAGCAACACAGAGATTAACAAAACTCAGAAATCATTTTTTGATCCGACACTATCTTGATAAAAATCTCGACCTTGACCCCAAAATGTCACTATTGACCCCAAAATCTTGACCCTGACCTGCACAGGTCTGACAAAAAATTTGTTCACAAATCCTAATAGTTCACTGAAAAGGGTATCCAGATCTATGTTCAAATCCATAGTCCCGAACCTGTACCTGCAAGAAAAATAGTTTGTTTGTTGGGGGGAAGGGGTTTGCCTTGGTCAAACCCCAGTTTTGGAATTAGCCTTATAATTGAATTGAAATTGCATAAGTAAACCAAGTAAATGAAATAATTCACCTTGCTCATTTAAAATTCCTTGTGGAGGATTTGAATCCTTAAATCCACAAGTAAGTATGCATCAATGGATCTAGAACTTAGGATGTGGGATGTCTTCAATCAATTGCTTGTAGATCTTCAACACCAAATCTTGAATGGGTTCTTGAATAGGAAGAAGCTTGGAAGAAGGTGGAAGGAGAGATCACCAAAAAGGGCACTATGTAGCTTGAATCCTTCAATGGCCTCCAATGGATCTCTTTGATGAATGCTTGATCATGGATAGATTCTTGCTTCAAATATTTCTTCTTAGCTTTCACTTAGTTGATGGTTCTTGCTTGATGATGGTTGCTTGTGGTTAGAGAGTCTTAGAGAAAATGGGAGGAGAAAGCTTCCTTTTATACAAATCTAGGGCACAATCTTCTAGAGAGGCCAACATAGGAGAATTAAATTCCCATTATACCTATACCCTTAGAGGTGGACCTATATTAAATATAATTTAAGAGTCATCATTTCGGAACCCAAAACAGTCGACCCGGAAGCGAGAATCAAACTTTTTCAAAGATCGACATACGAAAACTATGAGATCATGAAATTTGTTCAAGGTCAAGGTCGACCTTGACCTAGGTAAGGGGTGAGGTCAACCTTGACCTAGGTCAAGGGTGAGGTTGACCTTGACCCAGAAAGGTCGATTTTGACCCTGAGGTCAAAAATCTCAGTTTTCAATTTTGGATGTCAAAAATAGGCTGGAAAAGTGGGAAATGGGGCAAAATAGGGGAAAACGCCATATCCAAATTAGAGACCCATTCAAGGTGCTTGACATGACCCCAAACCACTTACTTAGAAGGCTAAACCAGTCTACAATGGAAGTGCTTCCATTTTCTGACTATACATTTAGCCCCCACTTTAGCAAGAGTATGGACTCGATGCAAACTCTAGTGGTAAAGGAGATCATGAAGAAAATATAATCTTATTGAAATTAAAAGGGACAAAGGAATCCTTAAGCCCCTAGGGACTTAATTCTTTATCAACCCTAAGATCATGATAAGAGAGACATCACTGGTCAAAGAGAAAAAGAGAGAGAGGAGTGGTTAGCTCGCCCAGTAAGATGTGTGTATCTCACTATGAACCACAAAAAGGATAGGATGGCCCATCAAGAAAGCACTTGATAGTCACCTCATAAATTTGTGTGCCTTCTAGCGGATTTGTGCATGTATGTAGTGCATCTTCTAATGGCTTTTATGAAGTACCCATGGATCCATATTCTCGTATCACCATGGAATACATTTGTAAAATGCGTATCTCTTCAAGATTTAGCAACTTATGTGTGTTACCTTCCGAGGATTTAGCATATTGAATTGTAATTGAATGTGTATCTCTTTAGGATTTAGTGACTTATGTGCATTACCTTCAGAGGATTTAGCATGTTGTAAAACAAAAGGTTAGAACAAAAATGCAATAATATAGAACGAGGGAGGTCATATGTATGCCCCCCTCCTTAAGATGGCAAAGTACATACTATTTTGACATGTTAAGGAAAGAAAAGAACAAGGATAAAGCCTTCTTCAACAACAAGGCAATATCCATAGACAACACCCAGTCCAAGCCAAGAATGTCACAGCTCGTACGAGGCCATGGAAGGGACGAATGCAAAGAGATATCATGCAAGAAGTCAAAAAGAGGCCCTTATGAGGGATAGCACATTATTTGGTTTCCAAGGTGAGAGATTTATCAACCATGAAAACCCAATGTCAAACAAAAAAAATAGGTTATGATCAAGGATATAGATCCTCAATGCTAACCAAATTTTTTCATGTACGATTGGATATCACATAATAGATAAATACTGCTTAACCAAGGGAAAAGTGAATCCTAGAAAGACAAAAAAGAAGGAGATGGCATCCTTATCCCCCAAGAGTGGGAACAAGGATGAAAGGGGACCTATTATATCGCTCACAATACTATGCAAGACAATGAGCCCCCAAAGATTAGGCTAACATTGTTTACATAATGTGGAGTTCCATAATAGGAACATAAATGTTATTCAGAGAAAACAAGATTGAAATACAACTCATTTCCAGATGATATATAAAGAATTTTACTATCAATGAACTTCCTAATCTTATAATGTAAAGCTTGGCATTCATTAGTAGAATGATCATGAAATCTATGATACAAACAAAAGGGAAGAGTCTTCAAGTGTGGACTACGTCGGGTTCACCAAAATGTAACATTTGAAATAAGTGGGGGAAAGATAAGATATTCCTCTTACATCCCAAGATGCACAAATGAACGAACAAAATTGATTAACCCCAAGAGAAGGATTAATGCACAAATGAATCAGTCATTTGGAAATGAGAGCAAAGAGGAAAGTCTTAAATTCTCATTTTATGGAAAGGAATGTGTGATAGATTTAGAAAGATTGAAATGAATAGGAGAAAAGTGCTAACCTTAAGATATGGCAAATATGAAGAATGCTATTTTTTGAGGTCTGTACTTTGTTTTTGGAAAATCTAAAGTATGACCCAAAACAAAAATGCAGAGATGAACAAAACCCAAAAATATTTTTCTGATCTGACACTGTCTTGATAAAAATCTTGACCTTGACCCAAAAATGTCACCATTGACCCCAAAATCTCGACCCTGACCTGCACAGGTCCGACAAAAAATCTGTTCGCAGATCCTGATAGTTCATTGAAAAGGATATCTAGATCTGAGTTCAAATCCATAGTCTTGAACCTGTACCTGCAAGGAAAATGATTTGTTTGTTGGGGGGGGAAGGGGTTTGCCTTGGTCAAACCCCGGTTTTGGAATTAACCTTATAATTGAATTGAAATTGCATAAGTAAACCAAGTAAATGAAATAATTCACCTTGCTCATTTAAAAGTCCTTGTGGAGGATTTGAATCCTTAAATCCACAAGTATGGACCAATGGATCTAGAATTTAGAATGTAGGATGTCTTCAATCAATTGCTTGTAGATCTTCAACACCAAATCTTGAATCGGTTCTTGAATAGGAAGAGGATTAGAAGAAGGTGGAAGGAGATATCACCAAAAAGGGCACTATGTAGCTTGAATCCTTCAATGGCCTCCAATGGATCTCTTTTATGAATGCTTGAATGCTTGATGATGGAAAGATTCTTGCTTCAAATCTTTCTTCTTAGCTTTCACTTAGTTGATGGTTCTTGCTTGATGATGGTTGCTTGTGGTTAGAGAGTCTTAGATAAAATGGGAGGAGAAAGCTTCCTTTTATACAAATCTAGGGCACAATCTTCTAGAGAGGCTGACATAGGAGAATTAAATTCTCATTAGACTTATACCCTTAGAAGTGGGTCTATATTAAATATAATTTAATATTCATCATTTCGAAACCCAAAACAGCCGACTCGAAAGCGGGAATTAAACTTTTTTAAAGACCGACACCCAGAAACTGTGAGATCATAAAATTTGGACCCTGGGTCAAGGTCGAGGTCAACCTTGACCTAGGTTAGGGGTGAGTTCAACCTTGAACTAGGTCAAGGCTGAGGTCGACCTTGACCCAGAAAGGTCGATTTTGACCCTGAGGTTAAAAATCTCAGTTTTCAATTTTGGATGTCAGAAATAGGCTGGAAAAGTGGGAAATGGGGCAAAATAGGAGAAAAAGCTAGATCCAAGTCAGAGACCCATTCAAGTCACTTGACATGACCCCAAACCACTTACTTGGAAGGCTAAACCAGTCTACAATGGAAGTGCTTCCATTTTTTGACTATATAGAAACAAAGCTAGACTGGTATGCAAGGGTTATGCATAAGAGGAAGGAATTGATTATGGAGAAATATTCACCCCAGTTGCAAGATTGGAAGGAGTAATAACATTACTTGCATATGTAGCCTACAAAGGTTTTAAATTTTATCAGATGGATGTGAAGTCATCATTCCTAAATGTAATATTAGAAGAAGAAGTTTACATTGAACAAGCTGATGGATTTGTAGACCCAAGCAAGAGGAACATGGTTTGCAAATTACACAAAGCACTATATGGATTGAAGCAAGCACCAAGAGCATGGTATGAGAGATTTCACAATTATTTGGTAAAGATTGGATTTGCAAGAAGCAATGACAACAACAATCTTTATTTGAAGATAGATCAATGTAAAGGTACTTTATTGGCTGAAATTTTTGTTGATGACATTATATTTAGTGGACAAGATGTGTTATGCCAAGCATTTGCAAAAGAGATGCAAATTGAATTTGAAATATCTATGTTTGGCGAGATAAAAAAAATTGTTGGCTTACAAATATATCAGATGAAGAATGGTGTCTATATTACTCAATCAAAATATGTCAAGGAGATACTAAAAACTTTTGGAATGGAAGATTCAAAACCAGTGAGTACACCCATGGCTACTAGACAGAGGTTAACAAAGAATGATGATACAAAAGAAGTGAATCAAACCCTTTACAGATCAATGATTGGAAAGTTGCAATATGTTGTACATAGTAGACCTGATATTGCACTGGCTATTGGTATTGTTGCAAGATTTTCTACCAATCCCAAAGAAACACATATGATGGCGGTAAAAAGAATTCTGAGATATTTGAAATGAACAGATGAATATGGTCTATATTATAAAATAAATGACAAGATTGAACTCAGATTCTATACTGATTCTGATTGGGCTAGAAATATAGATGACAGGAAAAGTACCATAGGTGGAGCATTTCTTCTAGGAAAAAGATTAGTTTCATGGACAAGAAAGAAATAGAATTGCACCTCACAATCTACAGCTGAAGTTGAGTATGTGGCAGCAACAATCAATTGTTCTAATATTGTGTGGTTGAAGATACTACTGAAAGGTATGAAAGAGGATATCGCAGAACCAGTTGTCCTATATTGTGATAACACAAGTGCCAATAATATTTATAAGAACCCTATGATGCACTCTAAGACAAAACATATAGCTATCAAGTATCATTACTTGAGGGATATAGTTCAGAAGAAGGAAGTGAGACTGGAATATGTGAATACTAAAGAACAGTTAGCAGACATATTTATAAAGGCACTACCTGATGACATGTAACTAATTGAATGTTTGAAGATATTGAGTTAATAATCATGCAAGGCATTAAATCAGTTAATATATTGTATTGTCATTGATGTCAACTTGATATAATCTGTATGGTCATGGAGATACCACCAAAGACTTCAAAGAACTCATGAATCAAAGGTTATGCTATCAGCAATACATATAAGTCAAGTATTCACTAAGTGACTACATACACCGACGAAGTGCACCTGACAGTCAAAACAAGGTCACAGTGTTGCCCGGTGAGGAAATGCATAGCATTACTAATGAGCAGATTTACAGTGTTGCCCGATGAGCAAAACACAGAGTAACCCGACAGACAGAATTTCAGTGTTGCCTGATGGAGAAGACAAGGACGGAGATCCCGATGACAACTGAAGTCACACCAACAGAGCAGTCAGTTATCACCGATGACTAATTGAAGTGTTGACAGACAAAATAGAGAGTTTAAAAAATGACAAAAATGCTTAGCTGTCAAGAAGCTAAATATAGAGTTAACAGATACTTATCATTGTTTTAAACATCCAGATAAAGCCGGTGATAAGTAATTGATTTAAAGCTGCTTTGTCTAGATGGCAAGAAGATCTCTATGACATCAGACTGGAGATTTGCTTTAAATCTGTTGGCAAAGATTGTTGAATATGCCAAGATCAAGAAAGCTAAGAAAAGAGGAAATCATGTCTATAAGAGACAAACTCAATTTATTACAAATTGTGTGTGTGGGGTGAACAAAAAGGAGGAAAGATGCTAAAGGAAATCTGAAGGAGAAGAAAGTCTTCATTTCAATCCTGATCAACAAGCTAAAGGAAGAGTTAGATTATGCAGACACCGATGAATAGTGAGACAAGCATCACAGAGAAGAACAAGTGAGGAGCAAAGGTATATATTTGATTATATTGATCAGTGAAGTAATGGACCTACAATAGATCTGAAAATCTATAATTGAGTTGTATGTATGAATAGATCATTAGTGTTTCAGTTTAACCATTGAAGAATCAAGTCTCTTAACCGAGCAGGACTTAACAGTATTCTATATATTGAGGTACATCTCAAGGAGTACCAAAAAGGTTAATTCATGAAAGTAGCATTGGATATGCCCGATGCCTATTGACAATCTAAGAAGGAGGCTGATTCAAAGATGGTAGCATTAGATGTCTGATATTAAGTGACAACCTCTATGTATAAAATCCTCTAACAAGGTCACACCTAACAATGTGTTTGTAACCTTTAACTGGGTTGGCTCCTAACAGGGCTCACTTCAGAAGAGTGAAAATTTGGGTACCGGTCCCAATGGTTTTTCCCTTAGCATGGTTTCCATGTTAAAATCCTTGTGTTATGTGTTAATGGTTTATCACTTTACTATTTTACATTTCACATATGCATTTCTAGATTTATCAGTATACTCTACATATTTACTGTGTTTTGGTAAATAGATGACTTCTTATCGGTAATTATACAAAAGAGAGATTAACAAAGTAATCTGATAAGTAGTAAATTGATATAAGTATTTCATAGCATTCATCTTGTAGGATAGAAGATAACTTGAGATATAATTTGTGGTCATAAGTTTAAAGGGTTGATTTAAGGATTAATAATTGAGGCCACTGATTCACCCCCCTCCCNCACTGATTCACCCCCCCCCCCCCCCCCCCTCTTAGTTATTACTAACAATTGGTATCAAAGCTTGTGTGCTTGGAAGGAAGGTTTCAAGACCTAAGTCAAAGATCACAAGATGAACAGATGAGATGTGCCCAAGTTGAACAAAGATAATTTTCCTTCATGGCAGAGCAGAATAAGACTCCACTTATCAGGTATTGATAATGATGTTACTCAATACTTAGAAACTGAATATGTGTTGCCCACAAGAGCACCAATAGTTTAACAAATAAGAGAGAAGCATGAACACAATGGCATGATGATAGAGCTTGTTTCCTCACTCTCTGATGTTGAATTTGAAGATGTCAAAGACTGCAAAATTGCAAAGTAGATGTGGGAAAAATTGAAGCTTGTACATGGTGGTGACAAAAAAAAATTGAGAACCAAGGCAGAAAGCCTTAGAGGAAAATTTGATGATCTCAAAATGAAAGAAGGTGGAAACATCACTCAGTACAACACACAAATCAAAGAGGTAGTCAATTATATCTGAGGAGTTGGAGGTGTACTAGAAGAAGATACAGTGGTAAGTAAAATTCTAAGAACCTTACTGTCTACTTATTATATTAGAGTATCTGCCATTCAAGAAATGAGAGCAGTAGAAAATAGCAATGTTACTCTAGATAGTTTGATTGGAAGATTGATTTCATTTGAGATGAATAACTTTGATAATAGTGTCTTACCAAATATAGAGTCTGCATTAAAAACTTCTATGAGAATAAGTAAATCAAGTCATAAAAATACTATGAGAAAAGATAGTGATAGTGAAAGTGAAGAAGATGATCTTGATGAAATTGAGGCACTTATGGCTAGAAGAATGCAAAGAGGCAAAGGTAAATACAAAGGTAAATTACCACTTGTTTATTTTAATTGCAAAGAAATTGGACACTTTGCTACAAGATGTACTAATGGAAGAAAAGATGACAGAAGTAATGACAGATCATTTGAAAAGAAGTCTAACAGAGGTGATTACAGAAGCTACCAAGAATCAAAAAGAAGAGATACCCGAGACTATAAGGACAAAGAAAAGAAGGCTAGTTACCTATAAAAATGGAAAGATGATGATACTGACACCGAATCTGATGAAGACATTGAGATGGTATTTGTGGCTATAAAGGATGATTTAGATGATGATGAAGAAAGGTATGTAGAAATAGCTCTCATATCTAAAGTTAGCAAAAATGATGTTTGGATCATAGATAGTGGTTGCACTCACCATATGACTGGTGACAAGCAAAATTTTGAGACTTTTGAATACTATAAAGGTGGTTCAGTAAGAATGGGTAATGAATCACCTTGTCCAGTTGAAGGTAGAGGAACAATAATGTTGAATAACCAGATAAAATGTGAAAATGCTTATTGGGTAAATGGATTGAATTATAATCTATTGATCATTTCTCGGTTAAGTAATTCAGGTCACAAAGTAGCATTTGAAAATAAGAAGGAAAGGATCTTCAATAAATCAGGAAATTTGATTGGAACCGGTGAGCAGACAAAAGGTAACTTATTCTATCTGAATGATACTGACACCACTTGTTTGATTGCTAAAAATGAAGACATATGGTTGTGGCACAAAAGATTGTCATGTGAATTTTTACAACATGATAAATATTAGAAAAAGAAAAATGTCAGAGGCTTACCGACGATGACCAAGCCCGACAACATCATGTGTAAGAAGTATCAAAAAGGTAAAATGACAAAGTCTAGTTTTAATAGAAAAACCCACATCTGATGTAATTCTAGAATTAGTCCATACTGATTTATGTGGACCTATGAGGACAAAGAGCTATTATGGAGATAGGTATTTTATTCTCTTTGTTGATGATTACTCTAGAATGATGACAGACATGTTTCTAAAAGATAAATTAGAAGCATTTAAGATGTTTAAATGGTACAAAGCAATGGTTGAGAAACAAAGTAGTAAGGAGTTAAAATGCTTAAGGTTAGATAGAGGAGGGGAATTTACGTCAGATAAATTCACTAACTTTTGTAATGAGCATGGAATCAAAAGACAGGTCTCTGCACCGAGAACACCACAGCAGAATGGAATTGCTGAAAGAAGGAACATATCCATAGTTGATTGTGCAAGGACACTGATGATAGAGAAAGGCATCACCCAAATCTTCAAGAGGGAAGTTGTTAGTACTTTTGTTTACACATTGAACAGAGTATAATTGAAGAAAAATACCAAAAAGACACCTTATGAGCTATGGTATGGATACACACCAAATGTAAGATATTTCAAAAAATTTAGCAGTCAATGTTATATCTTAAAAGATGATAGAAATGGAAAACTTGACTCCAAGAGTGATGAAGGAATCTTTCTAGGGTATTATACCAAGAGCAAGGCTTACAAATGTCTAAATAAAGCCTCTAAAAAATTTATTGAAAGTGCAAATGTAAAGATAGATGAATTTGCAGAGAAGAATGAACAGGAAAGCACTAAAGAACAAGAGGAATACAATAGATTCACTTACAATGAGGAACTTGACACTCTACCCAACCAACAATATATAGCTCCTGAGCAACGATCATTACACCCGAGCATTAGGCTGCAAATACCGACGATCAAATTATTGCTCAAGATGATGCACAAATTGATGGAGAACAAAATGATGATCAAGCTGATAGACAAAGAGTTGAACCTATACTTACAAGATATTTCAAAAGGAACCATCCACAGGACCAAATCATTGGAGATAAAAAAGGCTGGTATGAGAACCAGAAGTAAGTCTCTAAATACAAAATGTCTTATTTGTGATTATGAGCCAAAATCTATTAATGTTGCACTAGATAATGATGAATGGATTAGTGCTATGAATGAGGAGACTAAATAGATAGAGAAAAATAAGACATGGACACCTGTACCAAGACCAGATGACAAGAATGTCATCGGTACAAAATGGATATTCAGGAATAAGTTGAATGATAATGTAGAAGTCACAAGAAATAAATCAAGACTAGTATGCAAGGGGTATGCACAAGAAGAAGGAATTGACTATGGAGAAACCTTTGCACCTGTTGCTAGGCTAGAAGGAGTAAGAATACTACTTGCTTATGCTGCTTATAAAGGATTCAAGGTATATCAAATGGATGTCAAGTCTACATTCCTAAATGGAATACTTGAAGAAGAGGTATACATTGAACAACCAGAAGGGTTTGTTGATCTAGACAAGAGGGACATGGTATGTAGACTTCACAAAGCCCTATATGGATTGAAAGAGGCACCCCGAGCCTAGTATGAAAGACTTAATTCCTATCTTATAAGTATTGGATTTGTAAGGACTAGTGAAAACAGTAATCTTTATTTAAAGGAAGATACTGATGCTAACATTTTGGTTGTTGAGATATTTGTTGATGACATCATATTTGGAGGCAATGATCTACTATGCAAATCATTTGCAAATGAGATGAGCAAAGAGTTTGAGATGTCTATGTTTGGAGAGATCAAGCTCTTTCTTGGTCTACAAATCATACAACAAGATGAAGGCATTTTCATTACACAATCCAAGTACATCGAAGAAGTACTAAAAATATTCAAGATGGAAGAATCCAAACTAGTTGGAACACCGATAGAAACTGGATGCAAACTGACAAAGAAGGACAAGTCATTAGAGGTAAATCAGACTTTGTACAGATTAATGATTGGAAAACTCATGTATGTTGTACATACTAGACCAGATATTGCACATGCAGTAGGGATAGTTGCTATATTCTCTGCTAATCCCAGAGAGTCACATATGACTGTTGCAAAAAGAATTCTAAGATATCTGAAGAATACCAAGGAATATGGCTTATGGTATAGAATAGAAGGCAAATTTGAACTTAATGTCTTTATCGACATTGATTGGGCTGAAAATATTGATGACCAAAAGAGCACAACTAGAGGAGAATTCTTCATGGGTGATAGACTTGTCATATGGATAAGCAAGAAACAAGGATGCATCTCACAATCTATTGTAGAGGTAGAATATGTTTTTGCTACTGCAAACTGCTCAAATATTGCATGGATCAAACATTTACAATAAACATTTCCAAGAATCTAGTCATGCATGTTAAAATAAAGCATTTTGCCATCAAGTATCATTATTTGAGAGAACAAGTTCAGGCAAAGGAGGTGATACTTGAGTATGTGCAATCAAAGGAACAATTGGTTGATATCTTCACCAAGCCACTGCCCAAGGATGCATTTGAGTTCTTGAGAAAGAGACTAGGGGTCAGACCCTTGTCTACTGGTCAGTAAGCTGACTAGAAGGCTGCATCAGCCTACATATTATCATAATATCATTCATGTTGATGCAAGAAGAAAGATGAACTTCAAAGATAAATATATACATAGCAAGGTATTTATCTAATCCAATCACCAAAGTTCTTACCGATGGATTGGGAAATTCAAGGAATATATTATGGATAGAAAGGATCCACATGACATAACTGTCAAAAGCTTGTTTGAAAAGATAAGATGTTTGGCATTAATGTCAAAGGGAGAGAAATATATCATTATCATACTGGTAAAGGGGGAGATTTTATCCACTATCACCATCGAAGTATCCAAAGGAAGAAAATAAATTAGAAAGGGAGAGCAAATAGAAAGGGAAATAAAATATCAAAAGAGAGAACAGTCAAAGAGAGAGAGTTTGACACAGAAGGAGAACACATCACATCAAAAAAAAAATCTACATCTATCCAGTGAAGGGATTGAAGACAGAAATAAAAGCTACAAGAATCAAATAAAAGCTATTTGATCTTACTGATAGCCAGACATTTGTAGTACTTACATTAGGAAAGCTTGATGAAACTGTATATTTCATATTGTATTAGCAATAGTATAGTATGATAATGTAGTATGTTGCCATCAATGCCAAAGGGAGAGATTGATGACATGTAACTAATTGAATGTTTGAAGATATTGAGTTGATGATCATGCAAGGCATTAAATTAGTTAATATATTTTATTTTCATTTATGTCAACTTGATATAATCTGTATGGTCATGGAGATACTGCCAAAGACTTCAAAGAACTCATGAATCAAAGGCTATTCTATCAGCAATGCATATAAATCAAGTATTCACTAAGTGACTGCATACACTGACAGAGTGCACCCGATGGTCAGAAAAAGGTCACAATGTTGCCCCACGAGGAAATGCATAGCATTACCGATGAGCAGAGTTACAGTGTTTCCTGACAAGCAAAACACAGAGTAACCCGACAGACAAAATTTTAGTGTTGCCCGACGGATAAGACAAGGATGGAGATCCCTATGAAAATTGAAGTCACACTGACAGAACAATCAATTATCACTGATGACTAACCAAAGTGTTGACCGATAGAACAGAGAGTTTAGAAAATGACAAAAATGCTTAGCTTTCAAGAAGCTAAATATAGAGTTAACAGATATGTATCATTGTTTTAATATCTAGATAAAGTCAGAGATAAGTAATTGATTTAAAGCTGCTTTGTCTAGTTGGCAAGAAGATCTCTACGAGATCATACTAGATATTTGCTTTAAATCTGTTGGCAAAGATTGTTGAACATGCCAAGATCAAGAAAGCCAAGAAAAGAGGAAATCATGTCTATAAGACACAAACTCAATTCATTACGAATTGTGTGTGTGGGGTGAAAAAAAAGGAGGAAAGATGCTAAAGGAAATCTGAAGGAGAAGAAAGTCTTCATTTTAGACCTGATCAACAAGCTAAAGGAAGAGCTAGATTTTGCAGACATCGACAAACAGTGAGACAAGCATCATAGAGCAGAACAAGTGTGGAGAAAAGGTATATATTTGATTATATTGATCAGTGAAGTAATGGACCTACAATAGATCTGAAAATCTATAATTGAGTTATATGTATGAATAGATCATTAGTGTTTCAATTTAACCATTAAAGTATCAAGTCTCTTAACCAAGCAGGACTTAACAATCTTCTATATATTAAGGTACATCTCAAGAAGTGCCAAAAAGGTTGATTCGTGAAAGTAGCATTGGATATGCATGATGCCTATTGACAGTCTAAGAAGGAGGCTAATTCAAGGATGGCACCATTAGATGCCTGATACTAAGTGACAACCTCTATGTATAAAATCCTCTAAAAAGGTCACACCTAATAGTGTGTTTGTAACCTTTAACAGGGTTGGCTCCTAACAGGGCTCACTTCAGAAGAGTGAAGATTTGGGGTACCGGTCCTAGTGGTTTTTCCCTTAACAAGGTTTCCACGTTAAAATCCTTGTGTTATGTGTTAATGGTTTATCACTTTACTATTTTACATTTCACATATGCATTTCTGGATTTATCAGTATACTATGCATATTTACTATGTTTCGATAAATAGATGATTGTTTATCGGTAATTATACAGAAGAGAGATTAAAAAATTAATCCGACAAGTAGTAAATTGATAAAAGTATTTCATGGCATTCATCTTGTAGGACAGAAGATAACTTGAGATATAATTTGTGGTCATAAGTTTAAAGGGTTGATTTAAGGATTAATAATTGAGGCCACTGATTCAACCCCCCCCCCCCCCCCCCCCCCCCCCCTCTCAATTATTACTAACATTACCCAAGGATGCTCATGAGTATCTGTGAGGTAAATTAGGGGTGATTCCCCTAACTAAGGCTAATTAGTTCAGAATGGTACTGTTGGATCAAATGTTATACTCGGAATATTTGATACATTGATGCACAGGCAGTCACACTTTAGGATGTTGCCTAAATCTATGAAAGACAGACTTGAATAGAAAAGAGGATTAGTCATAAGCAAGATGATAGGAACAGCATGATACAGAGTTTAGAATAGAATAATATGCATGATGAAGATGTCAACGTCTTTGGCATTGTTGTCAAAGAGGGAGAGATTACTGAAAATGGAGAGTTTACTATACTTAGGGAAAAAGGAAGAGATTACTGAAAAAAAGACTGTTGTCAAAGAGAGAGAGATTAATGAAAGAGGGAGTCTACAGATGAATAGAAACAGAAAGATATCAGTGTGATTACAGACACAGAGGGAGTAAAGTTTTACAAGATGGGAATCATAATGAAGCTAAAGACATTAATGAAAATTTGTTCATATCAAGGAACATAGGCAGACTTTTTGGATTGTATGGTAACTATAGTTAGAAAATTATTGTTTTATTGTTTAGTGTTTCCATCAATGCCAAAGAGGGAGATTGTTGGAAAGATTGTTAGAAAGCTAAAATGGAAACAATTATTGTTTTTCATTGATGTCAAACCTTAATTGGTGAGACTATTGCTATCTGTTTGAGTACCATATCTATTGATTGATGAAGGAGATTTAACAAGAAGACCAAGTGGAATGGTTGAGTTATGGGAAATCACAAGGGTACTTGATCAATTGGCACATTAGCAAAGTAATGTGTTGTTTATCTTTTGATGACAGTTTACTGTGAACAGTTTGTGTCGAGCGAAGTCAGTGATGATCGGGTGCAATTAAATTGCCGAGGAAACTAGTGTATGCCGAGCATAATTTACAGTGATGACCAAGTGTCAGTAAATTGCCGAGGAGAACACAGTGTTGGCCGAGCAGCAGTATTTTGGTAATTGTTGAGATTTGAGATCCCTGGCCGACATAATTGATTTTATTGGGATATTTAAAGTTAATTAAGGATAAGCATGATTGATCCACACTATTTAAATACATGGGTAACTGTAATTGATACATGGATCAAAGATTTAATTAGTGATTGCTTTGGAGAAGTAAATTAAATGTAAAGATGGAAATATTCATTGGATCTAACCTAACCTAAGATCTACTATCTTAATTAAGCAGAAAAGATTTATTTTACCTAGATGAAGAGGTATAAGATAACCTCAAGGGGTTATTCATGATGTGTGTATGTATGAATATTATGTAAGAGTATTGCATAGTTAATTGACTAATTGGCATACTCTAAGAGAGAAGGCTGAGCAGAGAAGCAGAGAGTTGCATAAGTGATTGATTGACAGATTTCCAAGCAGATCTGAAGATTGAAATGAGAATGGGGGCCACTTAGAGAATTAACATTAGAGATGAATTGGATCTGGATTTGCAAAGTAAGTTGTATCTATCAGACCACACTTGGTGATTACTTTCTAACCATTGTATCAGTCAAAATCCTTTAACCAGGTTGACATAACAGTCATTGTATAAATCCTTTTAGGAAGGTGACATTCAGGTGGAATGTTCTAAGTCCTCTAACAAGGCCACTCCTGACAGGGTGATTAAATCCTTTAACCAGGTCACATTTAGCAATGTGTTTTGTAACCTTTAACAGGGTTGGCTCCTAATAGAGCTCACTTCAGAAGAGTGAAAACTTGATAGCATGTTATTGGTGGTTTTTCCCATATTGGGTTTCCAAGTTAAATACTGGTGTCAACTTGTGTGAATTTTTATGTTGTTTTTTACTGTTAAGTTTCTACAAGCTGATTATATTTGAATAGTAAACTACATATTTATGTTGTTGACTTATGCTATCACTACCAAGCAGATCTGAGTTGTTCAAATTGGTATAAAGTTTAAATGGGCACATCTAGACCTGAGGATGACTGATTCACCCCCCGCCCCCCCTCTCTTAGTTATTATGAATTCATTCTAACATAACCTTATAAATTGGAAACAAGATTTGGAAGTTATAAAAAAAACAATAAACAATAAAAGCTCAATTTGAGGCCTGATATGATGGAATTTGGCCCCCAAAAAATGTTGAGATCGGGTCCAATTAAATTGGAAATTTCATGAACTCTAGAAGACATTCACTTGTAAAATTTCAGCCCAAATGGACAACCGAGTTAAAAGTTATGATTGTCGGAAGTCCCTGCATCAATATCTCTAAGCATAAGAGAACTAAAACCTCATTATTTCTCCATGTATCCATGAGCACATGTGACTGATCAATCCATGGCACACTCCAAATAGAACATAGCACAAACATGAATTAATTAAGAAATGATTGTTTACTCAATACAAAGAGAGACAAACCAAGATCAATGTCAAAGCTTCAATCATAGAATCATACAATCAAGAACATAAACATGACATCATGGTCTAACCATCTCCTCTTAGGAGATCACACGCTCCATATAAATATATCAAATAGATATATATATATACCAAGGATCTTTCTTCTATATAAACATACATACGGATAAATATCACGGGGGCTTCACTTAGTGAACCTAGGTTATAACATGTGCGTTCATGGCATACTAAAGAATCCCCTTATTTTGAAAAACTATTTCCCTATACTCCTTTCTTGTCACCCCATCCCAATACACAACCTAAATTAAAAACCCCCTATTTTTGGCCAGTTATTATATGTATCAATTTTTTCTTTAGCATTTTTCATACCTCTTTATATTTCTATCTATATTCAAATCATTGTTATCCATTCAAAGCATTTTAACCCTGTTGGAGCGTTTTAAATTTTGAGAAAAATTTAAATTTGAAGTATCTTGAGTGGTCATTCCCTTTTTCACCCCTCACAAGTCATCACTAAGCTTTTTTATTTGATCGGGTAGGGAGAGACCTTTACAAAGGTTCAAGCTATAGAAGTTTTCTTACAAATTTTAACCCACAAGTGGTCAAAACTTTTGCCATAGGTCATCATGAGACTTATGTGATTTGATCCCAAAAGAGTATTGTTTTCCTCAAAAGTGAACCATAAGTGTCATCATAAAATTTAAAAAGTTCTTAATAACCGAATTTGCCTTAGTTTCTATATATTTTGTTGTTTTGCAGGTGCCAAAAGGAGGGGCCACAAAACAATGAAGTCATCATTATTTTGTAGGGTATGAAATAGAGGGTTGTGATATTGCAAAATATTTCTATTTCACAAGTGAGTTTTAAGGACATTGTGAAGTGGCAAAAAATTTATATTTTGTGAAGGAAATTGTGACCACTTGTGAAATGGTGAAATCTTGTCGCCATTTTGCAGAAGCAAAAAGATGGACTTGTGATATGACGAAGGGGAAATTTAAGTGAAATGATCACCGCTTCGTTGTGATGACAAAACACACATTTGGATACACAAAGTAAATTAAATGTTGATAAGCTAGGAATTATAAAAGATGGTACATGAATTAAATGTTCACAAATAACCATTTGAGTTTTTGAAAGATTTCAAAGATGGGAGCGAATAAAGTGTGAAGAACTTGGACGAGCTTGGACACCAATTGTGGAAGTTCAAAAAATTCATAGGCAAGAGTTAACCAGTAAGTTTAAACTTCTCTTTGAGCTTGAAATATTTCAATTCGGCAATGCCTAAAATGAAGGAAGTCGTAGAAACTATGGATAAGGGTAAAAAGAAAGAAGAAAAACCGAAGGTTCCAATGCATAAATATTTATTAGATGTGTTGTCAAGGTCAAAGGATACCAATGCTAAGAATTTATTTTACGACTTTATGGGGAGAGTGTAGGGATGTGAAAATACTAGTATCCCAGGCTAGACCTTGTTCTTTTATTTCTATAATAATAGGGATGGGGGTGTTCTGAAGGCAAACCCATGGAATTTGGACTTGTCTAAAGTCATACTTCCTAATGTGTTTGTGAATGTTGAATTTATTGATGTATTAGCACATAATTATAAAAAGGAAACCAGAATAGTGAGATGGATTGATGGAAGCCCCATCTTGGCTGTTACTAAGTCATGTATAGTAGAGTGCTTTCATTTGAACAAGAAGACTTTGACAAATATTGAAAGAGACCAGTATCCAGTTGATTACCACTAGTTGGTAAAGTATTTCGGCCTGAGAGAAGTCACATACTTCAGAGACATGGGGTAAATAATAGGCATGTGCCCATTTTGGGAACTGCCCCATTTTCTATTTAGGGGCTCATGATTTCTTTCCAGAAAAATTATAATGGTTTGTGTCAAGTATGTGATGATAATTCCAACCTAGAATGCCTATTGATTTAATGTTTAAATCCATGAGGATCCAAAACCCTAATGTCAACCTGGAGTTTGACATTATCAGTGAACTTGAAAGGCTTATACATAGCCAATTGGTAAACTGGAAAAAACAATTTTTAAAAATTATTCTTTGTTGTGTCACTTGATCTTGTTCCAGAACAGTGATGCTTTTAAACATAGTATAAAATTGACTTTTGCAGACAATCAAGGAAATAGGTTTCTTGTCCAAATGTGGTGCTGCATATGTGACAGAGATAGTAGAGACTGCAATTTCAAGATATTTTAGGACTCATTTGTTATATCGATGTTTAGAGAATAATTGGGACATCAAGTTGAGAGGTTGTCTCTCAACATAAGTAGAGTTCTAAGGTTACTAGAGTATGATATTGAGAAGGGGAATACTCATAACTTTTAAAATTGGTTCTTAAAGAGGGATCATACTCTCATTAGGATGTATGGGTGCAAACAAGATCCTCATAAGCTACCATTATGTGTTCCTGAAAGAATAGCCTTTTTAGAGTTCATGTGGTATATGCTCTGTTAGTAATAACTGAGAGGGGGTGAATCAGTGGCCTCAAAAATTAATCCTTAAATCAACCCTTTAAAACTTATAACCACAAATTATGTCTCTAGTTATCTTTCGTCCTACAAGATGAATGCCTTGAAATACTTTTATCAATTTACTACTTGTCAGAATGCTTTGTAAATCTCTCTTATGTATGATTACCGATAAGAAGTCAACTATTTACTGAAACACAGTAAATATGCAGAGTATACCGATCAATTCAGAATTGCATATGTTAAATGTAAAACAGTAAAGTACTAAAACATAAACACATAACACATGGATTTTTAGATAGTTTGTCACCTAGTATCTGGCATCTAATGCTACCATCCTTGATCAAACACTCACTTGGCCTGTCAATAGGTATTGGGCATATCCAATGCTACTTTTATGATCAAAATTTTTTATACTCCTTGGGATGTATCTCAATTGTAAAAGACTTTTAAGTCCTGCTCAGTTAAGAGACTTGATGCTTCAATGGTTAAATTGAAACACTAATGATATGTTCATACATACAACTCAATTGTAGATTTTTAGATCTATTGCAAGTCCATTACCTCTTTGATCAATATAATCAATTCTATACCTTTGCTCCACACTGTTCTGCTCTATGATGATGTCTCACTATCCGTCAGTGTCTACAGAATCTAGCTCTTTCTTTAGTTTGTTGATCAGGACTGAATGAAGACTTTCTTCTCCTTCAGATTTTCTTTAGCATCTTTCCTCTTCTCTTGTTCACCTATCCCACACATATCCCATTCATAATGAATTGGGTTTGTCTCTTATATAGACATGTTTTATCTTTTCTTTTCTTTCTTGACTCTTGGCACGATCCACAATTCTCGCCAATAGATTTAAAGCAAACTCTAGTATTATCTCAAAGAGATCTTCTTGCCAACTAGACAAATCAACTTTAAATAAATTACTTATCTCTAGCTTTATCTGGATGATTAAAACAATGATAAGTATCCATTAATTCTATCTTTTTCTTCTTGGCAGCTAAGCATTTTGTCATTTTATGAACTCTATGTTCTGTCGGTCAACACTTTAGTTAGTCATCGGTGATAACTGATTGTTCCGTCAGTGTGACTTAAGTTGTCATTGGGATCTCTGTCCTTGTCTTTTCTATCGGGCAATACTGAAATTCTTTCCGTCGGGTTACTCTATGTTTTGCTCATCGAGAAACACTATAACTTTTCTCATCGGTAATGTGCATTTAGCTCATCGGGTAACATTGTGACTCTACTCTTTTACTTTGACCATTGGTTTGCACTTCGTCAATGTATACAATCACTTAGTGAATACTTGACTTATATGCATTACTAATAGAATAACCTTTGATTCATTGGTTCTTTGAAGTCTTTGGCAGTATTTCCATGACCATATAGATTATATCAAGTTGACATCAATAACAATACAATACATTAACTTATTTAATGCCTTGCATGATCAATCAGCTTAACATCTTCAAACATTCAATCAGTTACATGTCATCAATATCTCCCTTTGGCATTGATTTCAACATACTACATTATCATACTATACTATTACTAATACAATATGAAATATAAAGTTTCATCAAGCCTTTCTAATGTAACTATTACAAATGTCTGGCTTTCGATAAGCTCAAATAGCTTTCTTGTCTATCTTCAATCCCTTCACTGGATAGATGTAGAATATTTCTTTCTCTGATGTGATGTGTTCTCCTCCTATGTCAAACTCTCTCCCTTTTATTGTTCTCCTTTCTTGTGATGTCTCTTGTCATCAATTCTTTCCTTTTGTGTGTACTCTCCCTTTCTTGTTACATATCTCCCTTTGGATACTTCGATGGATATAATCTCTCCCTGAGATGATAATGGATATAATCTCTCTCTTTATCAGTATGATAATGAGATATCTCTATCCCTTTGACAACAATGCCAAACAAACATCTTTTCAAACAAGCTTTTAATAGTAATGCCAAACAGAGCCTTTCTATCCATAATATATTCCTTGGATTTCCCAATCCATCGGTAATAAATATGGTGCTTGGAGTAGATAAATACCTTGTTGTGTATAGATTTATCTTTGAAGTCCATCTTTCTACTTGCATCAACATGAATGATATTCTAATAATATGTAGGTTGATGCAGCCTTCTAGTCAGCTTACTGACCAGTAGACAAGGCTCAGAACCCTAGTCTCTTTCTCCAGTACTCAAATGCATCCTTGGGCAGTGGCTTGGTGAAGATATCGGCCAATTGTTCCTTTGATTGCACATACTCAAGTATCACTGATAGGGAGACTCCTAGATACCTCTAGAGTTGACTTGAACTCAACTTAGGTCACTCCTAGGACCTCTTAGGGTTTCCTCAATCCACGCTCTAACACCTTGAAAGAACCACTTCTTTCCCTTCTCCAAGAATCTTCCTATCTTGTTAGGTTCTCATCTTTCTCCACCACAAGAACACTTCCTCATCTATGTTCTTTAAGCCCTAATCACAAGTTTGTATTGCAGGAGGTTAAGGGCTTCATTAAACTTCCTTCATGACTCCAAAATTGGGTTTTAACTTCCCAAGTTCAGTCCTTTCTCCATCAATTCCTAGTTTCCTATCTTTTAGGCCTTGTAGCCTTTTTCACCAATTAGGCCTCCTACAATTTAGAAATTGGCATTTCTAGGTGAAACATCTCAAAGAACCCCCAAATGTGTGTTGGCAGTTCAAATATGTGATACTAGACCTCCAAGACTCTCTTGGTCTTAGGTCCCAACACTATTCGTACACCCTATTTTAGAAATAAGGCTTTTTGCTTGTTTCTAGACCAGTCTATGGTCTTTGGCTTTAAAACTTGGTAAGAAGGTTTCTTGGGCACTCCTCCTTGCTCTTGAGTACCTACACAACACATACCATCACATCCATGGCCTTCTTGGCTCATGAAATCATTCCTCCTACATTTTCTAAACACATCTTTACAGTCTTCCTAACCGGGCTTTCATTCACAGCTCGCCTGGGGAAAGACCTTAAAAATAGGTGCACACACTTTCAGAGCTCCACCTTGTGGATTCCTGAAACTCAATGAACCTAGTCTCCATCCCCAAGAGTTCATACAAAACCTATGGTGGGAAGTGGAGTTAGGTCCACATCTTTGCAACACTGTCAAAACTAGACATCAAACTGTACAAAACAAACTAATTTATAAAATGCAAAAGGAAATTAACTACTAAGAAAAATAACTACTGAAACAACACTGTAACATGCCCAATAATGGATTCCATGAGCTACAATACCAATTTCAATCCATCTAAATTAACTTTCACACTGTTTACATAAAAACTCTTTGCTTTCTCAGTATTCAGTCCGTACACAATGACTTCTGAACCCTCAAATTAGGGTTTTCTAAACATATATAGTCTACCTCATGTGTCTTAACCCTTGGATAAACTCAATCCACTGTAGACACCGAAATCCTTAAGACAACCAAAATGTTGTCAGCAACTTTTGAAAAGTTGCTAATGTTGCATAGCAACATTTTTACATCTTTTGCAATTTTGCACTTTCCAAGTGTTTAAACTCTAATCTGACCTAACTAACCTTAGTCAAACCTTTTAGGGCATCATAGGACCCTAAGGACATGAAAAACATCAACTTGTCACATGACAACATTATCAAGTGCGAAGTACTTTAACCTAGCAAAGAGCACAACTACGAACTACCCCACACCACACTTGGTCCACATGACCTTATCTAATTACATTGCCCTTCAAGAGGGTCTTTGACACATTCTCACACCAAAATCAACATGAGATAACCAACTGACTAGCTTCTCAGGGGTGCTCCTGCACCATACTACCAAGGCTAAGAACTTAAGTCACCTCTACGGATAGGAGCTTAGGATCAATTTCCTGCTTCTTAAATTCATTCTCAGCTACCCAAGTAGCTTCAACCTCTGACTTTCCTTCCCAATAAATGAGATGCTCCATGTAAGTGCCCTACCTGGTCTTTTTCATCACTCTAGAGTCTAAAATCTTCACAGCCACTGGTTTGGGGGCAAGGGAAATATGAATGTCTTTTGTCATGTCCTTATTGTCTGTCTGTGATTCAGTTGGTACTGGTGTAGGCCCTTTATACTAAACCAAATTATGCACATTAAACACAGGAGACATTGCCAAGTTAGATGACAAGTCTATCTTATATGCATTTTGTCCATACTTTGCAACACTCTTACAAGGACCTATCCTCCTCATTTGAAGTTTGGTGTGGACTCCCTTCTGCAACTTGGATTTGTTCAGATGCACCATCACAAGGTCACCCACAACAAACTGAATATCTCTTTTTGTGTAGCCTCTTGGATTTGCTTCTTCACTTGGTCATGAACCTCTTTCATTAATTGAGTGAAGTCCTCTGCATGTGCACTCCTACCTTCTTCATTTTCCAAGTGTCTTAACTCCAACACACCTCTAGGGTGTAGCCCATAAACTATTTCAAAGGGGCTTTTGCTTGTTGTCCTATTAACACTGTCATTGTAGGCATATTCTGCCTGTGGTAACAACTAATCCCACATCACTCCATACTCCTTTGTCAAGAATCTAAGGAGATTACCTAGCACTCTATTAATAACTTCAGTCTGACCATTAGTTTGGGGATGGTAGGCTGACCCAAATGATGGGTTGGTTCCTAACCTTGTCCACAAGGTCTTCCAAAAATGACCCATAAATTTTACATCTCTGTCAGATACTATGCTTAGGGGCAAGCCATGAATCTATACCACCTATTTAAAGAAAAAATGTGCAATATGACTGGCATCATTGGTGGTTTTGCAAGCAATGAAGTGGCTCATCCTGCTAAACCTATCTACCATCACAAATATACTATCCAAACCAGTCTTGGTTCTAGGCAACCCAACCACAAAATCCATACTAATACATTCCCAAGGCCTATTAGGAATGGGTAGGGGTTGGTACAACCCTACATTACATGAGGTACCTTTAGCTTTTTGACAAACCAAGCATTGCTCTACATAATTCCTGATATCCTTCTGCATCCTAGGCCAATAATAGAACCTTTGCACTAGTTATAGTGTTTTATTTAGGCCAAAATTCCCACTTAAACTCCCATTGTGCTTCTCTTGGATAACATTTTCCCTCATAGATCCCTTAGGAATACATAACTGTCCTCCTCTAAACAAGAGATCATTCTAAATAGTATAGTCTGCAAATTGACTATGGAAATGGTTTTTGAAGTCTTTACATACCTTGTATGCTTCTGAGAAGTCTTCATCTCCTTCATAAATCTCCTTGAAGTTCTCTAAGCCTATACTTTGCAGCTTTACCTCTTGGTCTGTCAAGAGTCTCCTACTCAAAGGATCAGCCACCTTATTCAACTGCCCTTTCTTATGTTTGATAGTGAAGGTATAGGCCTGCCAATATTCCATCCATTTGAGATGTCTATTGTTCAACTTCTCCTGAGAATTGATAAAGCTCAAAGCCTTATTATCAGTATAAACCACAAATTCTTTTGGTAACAGATAGTGCCTCCACTTTCTCAAGTATTGCACCAATGCATATAACTCTAGGTCATAAGAAGAATACCTCTTCTTAGCCTCATTCAAATTTTCACTATAGAATGCCACTAGCCTATTCTCTTGATTCAATACTGCCCCAACAGCTATGCCACTTGCATCACATTCAAGGGTGAATAACTTATCAAAGTTTGGAAAAACCAAAATAGGTTGTGTAGCTACTCTCTTTTTCAACCACTCAAAACCTTTACCAGCCTTTGGAGTCCACTTGAACTTAGTTTTCACTCCACCTTTAATTGTATCTAAGACTGGTGCACATATCTCACTAAAACCTCTAATGAACTTCCTATAAAATTGGCCAAGTCCATGGAATCTCCTTACCTCAGTGCTACATGTAGGGGTAGGCTAGCTTAGTATTGCTTCAACTTTGCTAGGATCCATCTTCAAGGTTCCTTGAGACACCACAAAACCAATATAGATCAACTCTTTCTTCATAAATTCACATTTTTCCAAGTTAATGGACAACTTCTCCTCATGTAGTTTCTTCATCACAATCTGCAAATGTTGGAGGTGTTCCTCCTTGGTCTTACTAAAAATGAGGATATCATCAAGGTGCACAACTACAAATCTGCCTATGTAGTCCTTCAACATTTTGTTCATCAACCTCATAAAGGTGCTTGGAGCATTGCTAAGTCCAAAGGGCATGATCAACCATTCATAGAGCCATTTTGTAGTCTTCAATGTTGTTTTCCATTCATCTCCCTCCTTAATTCTGATTTGATGGTACCCACTCTTCAAATCCAACTTGGTGTAGTACCTTGCTCCTCCCAAACAATCCATAAGATCTTCAATCCTAGGAATGGGAAATCTATACCTTATATTGATCCTATTAATTGCCCTTGAATTAGTACAAAGCCTCCACTTACCTTCTTTCTTTGATGCTAGAACCACTGGCACTGCACATGGGCTAATTCTTTGTGTGATTAGACCTTGGTCTAAAAGTTCTTGGAATTGACTATCTATCTCCTTGTTCTAGTCAGGAGTCACCTTGTATGGAGCTTTATTTGGTAGAGATGTTCCTGGTATAAATTCAATCTGATGACTTATGGCTCTAGGAGGTGGTAACATTAGAGGTGAACCATCACTAACTATGTCCTTAAACTCCTTCAATAACTCCTACACTTCCTTTGGTAATGGTGCTTGTTCCACCTTCTTCTCTTCACTAGGTTTAATCATGATAGCATAGTGTGTTCCTTCTCCACTCTTTACTGCCTACATGTACTCTTTACCTCCTTGTAATAAGACATTAGGTCTTGCTGATGTAGATCCCTCATCATCCATGAGTGACTGAATTCTATAAGTGACCCCATCTTTCTTGAAATAATAAGAGTTCTTCTCTCCATCATGAATTGTCTTCCTATCAAACTGCCATGGCCTACCTAAGAGTAGGTGGCATGCATCCATTGGGAGTACATCACACAAGATCATGTCCACATATTTCCCTATTGAGAAATCAACCAATGCTTTCTCATTGACAATAACGTGTTGTCCCTTATTCAACCATATGACTCTATAAGGGTTTGTATGGAGTACTTTGGTCAATCCTAATTTGCTGACTACCTCCTCTGAGATGATATTATCCATAGACCCTGAGTCTATAATCATTTTGCAGACCTTGCCAAGTATTTTACACCTTACTCTGAAAAGGGCCCTCCTTTGCTTTGCTTCTTCTTTGACAGGCTCTTTAATGAGTATCCTCCTAATCATTATAATCTCTCCACTCTTTGAATCAAGGTTAATTTCAGGAGCTTTAGTATTGTTAGTCTCTTCTTGGGCTATGTAATTTACCCTCTTCTCACCATGTGAGCTAGAAGCCTTCTTAGGAAATGTATAGGCTGGATGGCCTAGTTGATTACAATGAAAACATTTCATATTGGAAAAATGTGAAGCTCTGCCTGAGCCTCCAAATCTGCCTCTTCCTCCACCTTGGAAACCTCTGCCTCTACTCATACTTCCTCTTCCACTGGTCTCATTGACTATCTTAGTTAATTTGGATTCTCCTTGAGATCTATACTCACTGCCTCTGCCTGCAAAGCTACCTCTATGTCCCCTATTTTCTTTTCCTCTACCTCTTCCCCTTGAGGTCTGATCATGTTTCCTCTTGCTTTTATCTTCTATATTTAAAGCCATTTGATAGCATTATCTTACACTTGTCAGGGTAGTGAGACTCATCTCTTCTTGGATAGACCATTTTAGTCCATTCTTAAATCTAGCCAATCTGATAGACTCATCCTCCACTATCTTTGACCTTAAGCACAAATTTTGAAACTCCTCAGTATATGCTTGAACATCAAGGTCTTTCTACCTGAGTTTTTGTCTCTTTCTATGCATCTGAACTCATCTGGTAGGTAATTCTTCTTCAACTTAGCTAACATGCCCTTCCATGTAACAATAGGGTTCTTTCCCTCTTTCTCTCTCTCTCTCTCAATCTAAACATACTTCCACCAGGTAAGTGCTGGTCCTCTCAACCTAGACTTAGCCACCTTTAACTTTTGAGCATCTGTCACACCATCACATTCAAAGTGATTCTCAAGACTGTCTATCCAATCCATGATTAGATCAGCATCCATTTGTCCACTAAAAAGTAGCACACCTTCCAAATCTTTTCCACTTAAGGCCTTGAATGTCTTCAAGAAGGGTTCCTTTGGAAAGACAAGGTTAGGAGTAGGTGCTTCTTCCTCTAAGTCCAACTCCTTCTCCTTAGCTTCTTTTTCTTCCTTTTGGTCTACCTTGTCCTTCACTCTATCTACCTTATCTTGGACTTCTCATAAGAGTTGCTCTAGTTGAATCAATCTTTCTCTTAGTAGTCTATTGTCCTCTTCTTGTTCTTCAACTTTCTTGTCCAATTCAACATTGGTCACCATCCTACTAGATGAACTTGACTCTTCACTTGATTCTTTGATCTACAACATCCACTAGCTACAACACTTCTTATCCCAAATCTTGAACCTATGCTCTGATACCACTCTGATAGGGAGACTCCTAGCTACCTCTTGAATTGTCTTGAACTCAACTTAGGTCACTCCTAGGACCTCTTAGGGTTTCCTCAATCCACCCTCTAACACCTTGAAAGAACCACTTCTTTCCCTTCTCCAAGAATCTTCCTATCTTGTTAGGTTCTCATCTTTCTCGACCACAAGAACACTTCCTCATCTATGTTCTTTATTCCCTAATCACAAGTTTGTATTGCAGGAGGTTAGGGGCTTCATTCAACTTCCTCCATGACTCCAAAATTGGGTCTTAACTTACCAAGTTCAATCCTTTCTCCATTGATTCCTAATTTCCTATCTTTTAGGCCTTGTAGCCTTTTTCACCAATTAGGCCTCCTACATTTAGGAATTGGCATTTCTAGGTGAAACTTCTCAAAGAACCCCCAAATGTGTTTTGGTAGTTCAAATATGTGATACTAGACCTCCAATATTTTCTTGGTCTTAGGTCCCAACACTATCCGTACACCCTATTTCAGAAATAGGGCTTTTTGCTTGTTTCTAGACCAGTCTGTGGTCTTTGGCTTTAAAAATTGGTAAGAAGGTTTCTTGGGCACTCCTCCTTGTTCTTGAGTACCTACACAACACATACCATCACACCCATGGCCTTCTTGGCTCATGAACTCATTCCTCCTACATTTTCTAAACACATCTTTACAGTCTTCCTAACTGAGCTTTCATTCACAGCTCACCTAGGGAAAGACCTTAAAAATAGGTGCACACACTTTCAGAGCTCCACCTTGTGGATTATTGAAGCTCAATGAACCTAGTCTCCATCCCCAAGAGGCCGTACAAAACCTACAGTGGGAAGTGGAGTTAAGTCCACATCTTTGCAACACTGTCAAAACCAGACAACAAACTGTACAAAACAAACTAATTTACAAAATGCAAAAGGAAATTAACTACTAAGAAAACTAACTACTAAAACAACATTGTAACATGCCCAACAATGGATTCCATGAGCTATAGTACCAATTTCAATCCATCTAAATTAACTTTCACACTGTTTACATAAAAACTCTCTGCTTTCTCAATATTCAGTCTATACATAATGACTTTTGAACACTCGAATTAGGGTTTTCTAAACATACATAGTCTACCTCATGTGTCTTAACCCTTGGATAAACTTCATCCACTATAGACACTGAAATCCTTAAGACAACCAAAATGTTGTCAGCAACTTTTGAAAAGTTGCTAATGTTGCATAGCAACATTTTTACATCTTTTGCAATTTTGCACTTTCCAAGTGTTTAAACACTAATCTGACCTAACTAACATTATTCAAACCTTTTATGGCATCACAGGACCCTAAGGACATGAAAAAAATCAACTTGTCACATGACAACATTATCAAGTACAGTGTAATTAATGAGCCAATTTGAAGTACTTTAACCTAGCAAAGAGCACAACTAAGAACTACCCCACACCACACTTGGTCCACATGACCTTATCTAATTACAGTGCCCTTCAAGAGGGTCTTTGACACATTCTCACACTAAAATCAACATGAGATAACAAACTAACTGGCTTCTCAAGGGTGCTCCTGCACCAATCACCCCCTTTACCTGAACTTGTTCTCTCAAATAATGATACTTGATGGCAATATGCTTTGTTTTAGAATGCATGACTGGATTCTTGGAAATTTTTATTGCACTTGTATTATCACAATAGATAATTACTGGTTCAAGAATTTTCATATGCATACCTTCCAGTAATTGTTTGATCCATGCAATATTTGAGCAGTTTGCAGCAGCCAAAACATACTCTTCCTCTACAGTAGATTGAGAGATGCATCCTTGCTTCTTGTTGATCTATGTGACAAATCTATCACGCATAAATAATGATCCTCCAGTTGTGCTCTTTCGGTCATCAATATTTCTAGCCCAATCAACGTCGGTAAAGACCTTAAGTTCAAATTTTCCTTCTCTTGTATACCATAAGCCATATTCCTTAGTATTTTTTAGATATCTTAGGATTTTTTTCACATCAATCATATGTGATTCTCTGGGATTAGCAAAAAATATTGCAACTATTCCTACTGCATGTGCAATATCTGGTCTAGTGTGTACAACATACATGAGTTTTCTAATCATTGATTTGTACAAAGTCTGATTTACCTCTGATGACTTGTCTTCCTTTGTCAGCTTACATCTAGTTGCCATCGGTGTTCCAACTAGTTTGGACTCTTCCATCTTGAATATTTTCAGTACTTCTTTGATGTAATTGGATTGTGTAATAAAAATATCTTCATCTTGTTGCATGATCTGCAGACCAAGAAAGAACTTGATCTCTCCAAACATAGACATCTCAAAGTCTTTGCTCATTTCATTTGCAAATGATTTGCATAGCATATCATTGCCTCCAAATATGATGTCATCAACAAATATCTCAGCAATCAAAATGTTAGCATCAGTATCTTCCTTTAAATAAAGATTACTATTTTCACTAGTCCCTACAAATCCAATACTTATAAGATAGGAATGAAGTCTTTCATACCAAGCTTGGGGTGCTTGTTTTAATCCATACAGGGCTTTGTGTAGTCTACATACCATGTCCCTCTTGTCTCGATCAACAAACCCTTCTAGTTGTTCAATGTATACCTCTTCTTCAAGTATTCCATTTAGGAATGCAGACTTGACATCCATTTGGTATACCTTGAAGCCTTTATATGTAGCATAATCAAGTAATATTCTCACTCCTTCTAGCCTAGAAATGGGTGCAAAGGTCTCTCCATAATCTATCCCTTCTTCTTGTGCATGCCCCTTGCATACTACTCTTGCTTTATTTCTGGTGACTTCTCCATTCTCATTCAGTTTATTCCTGAATATCCATTTTGTATCAGTGACATTCTTGTCATCTGGTCTCAGTACAAGTGTCCATGTGTTGTTTTTCTCTATCTACTAAATCTCCTCATTCGTAGCACTTATCCAGTCATTATTATCTAGTGCAACATTGACAAATTTGGGCTCATAATTACAAATAAGACATCTTGTATTTAGAGACTTACTTCTGGTTCTCATACCAGCCTTTTTATCTCCTATGATCTGGTTCTGTGGATGATTTTTTTTGACATATCTTGCAAGTACAGGTTCAACTCTTTGTCTATCAGCTTGATCATCATTTTGTTCTTCATTCTGTTCTCCATCACTTTGTGCATCATCTTGAGCAATATTCTGATCGTCGGTATTTGCAGCCTGATGCTCGGGTGCAATGATCTGTTTCTCAGGAGCTCTACATTATTGTTTAGGTAGAGTTTTAGTTTCCTCATTGTAAGCAAACCTATTGTAGTCCTCTAGTTCTTTGGTTCTTTCCTTTTCATTTTTCACTGCAAATCATCTATCTTTACATTTGCACTTTCAACAATTTTGTTAGAGGCTTTATTTAGACATTTATAAGCCTTGTTGTTTGTAGAATACCCTAGAAAGATTCCTTCATCACTCTTGGAGTCAATTTTTCCATTTCTACCATCTTTTAAGATATAACACTGACTGGTAAAATTTTTGAAATAACTTACATTGGGTGTGTATCCATACCAAAGCTCATAAGGTGTCTTTCTTCAATTGTACTCGCTTCAATGTGTAAACAACAATACTGACAGCTTCTCTCTAGAAGATTTGGGTGATGCCTTTCTATATCATTAGTGTCCTTGCACAATCAAATATGGATATGTTCCTTCTTTTAGCAATTCCATTTTGTTGTGGTGTTCTCGATGCAGAGACCTGTCTTTTGATTCCATGCTCATTACAAAAGTTAGTGAATTCATCTGAAATAAATTCCCCTCCTCTATATGATCTTAAGAATTTTAACTCTTTGCCACTTTGTTTCTCAACCATTGCCTTATACCGTTTAAACATCTTAAATGCTTATGATCTATCTTTTAGAAATATGATTGTCATCATTCTAGAGTAATCATCAACAAACAGAATAAAATATCTATCTCCATAATAACTCTTTGTCCTCATAGGTCCACATAAATTAGTATGGACTAAGTCTAGAATGGCATCAGATGTATGGGTTTTGCTTTTGAAAATAGACTTTGTCATCTTACCTTTTTGACAATTCTTACACATGATGTTGTCGGGCTTGGTCATCATCAGTAAGCCTCTGACATTTCTCTTTTTGCTTATTTTTATCATGTTGTCAAAGTTCACATGACACAATCTTTTGTGCCACAACCATATGTCTTCATTTGTAGCAATCAAACAAGTGGTGTCAGTATCATTTAGATAGAATAAGTTACCTTTTGTCTGCTCACCGGTACCAATCAGATTTCTTGATTTATTGAAGATCTTTACCTTCTTATTTTCAAATGCTACTCTATGACCTGAATTAATCAGCTGAGAAACACTCAACGGATTATAATTCAATCCATTTACCCAATAATAATTTTCACATTTTATTTGGTTATTCAACATTATGGTTCCTCTACCTTCAACTGAACAAGGTGTGTCATTACCCATTCTTACTGAACCACCTTTATAGTATTCAAAAGTCTCAAACTTTTGCTTATCACTGGTCATATGGTGAGTGCAGCCACTATCTATGATCCAGACATCATTTTTACTAACTTTAGATATGAGTGCAGTTTCTACATACCTTTCTTAATCATCATCTAAATCATCCTTTACTACCACAAACACCATCTTGATGTCTTCCTCAGATTCGGTGTCAGTATCATCATCTTTGCATTTTTCTAGGTAACTGGCCTTTTTTCCTTTGTCCTTGTAGTCTCGAGAATCTCTTCTTTCTGATTGTTGGTAGCTTCTATAATCACCTCTGTCAGACTTCTTTTCAGATGCTCTATCATTACTTTTGTCATCTTTTCTTCTGTTAGGACATCTTGTAGCAAAGTATCTAATCTCTTTATAATTAAAACAAACAAGTGGTAATTTACCTTTGTATTTACCTTTGCCTCTCTACATTCTTCTAGCCATAAGTGCTTCAATTTCATCAAGATCTTCTTCTTCACTTTCGCTATCACTATCTTTTCTCATAGTGTGTTTATGACTTGATTTACTTATTCTCATAGAAGTTTTGAATGCGGACTCTATGTTTGGTAAGACACTATTATCAAAATTATTCATCTCAAATGAAATCAGTCTTCCAATCAAACTGTCTAGAGTAACATTTCTATTTGTTACTGCTCTCATTTCTTGAATGGCAGATACTCTAATAGAATAAGTAGGCAGTAAGGTTCTTAGAATTTTACTTACCACTGTATCTTCTTCTAGTACACCTCCAACTCCTCGGATAGCATTGTCTACCTCTTTGATTCTTGTGTTGTATTGTGTGATTTTTTCACCTTCTTTCATTTTGAGATCATCAAAATTCCCTCTAAGGCTTTCTACCTTGGCTCTCAAAACATTCTTGTCACCACCATGTACAAGCATCAATTTGTCCCACATCTCTTTGTATTCTTATAGGTTTTGATATCTTCAAATTCAGCATCAGAGAGTGAGGAAGCAAGCTCTATCATCATGCAATTGTTCTCATGCTTATCTCTCAATTGTTCAACTGTTGGTTCTCCTATGGGTAACACATATTCAGTATCTAAGTATTGAGTAACATCATTCCCAATACCTGATAAGTGGATTCTTATTCTGCTCTTCCATGAAGCAACATTATCTTTGTTCAACTTGGGCACATCTCATCTGTTCATCTTGTGATCTTTAGCTTAGGTCTTGAAACCTTCCTTCTAAGCACACAAGCTCTGATACCAATTGTTAGTAATAACTAAGAGGGGGGGTGAATTAGTGGCCTCAAAAATTAATCCTTAAACCAACCCTTTAAAACTTATAACCACAAATTATGTCTCGAGTTATCTTATGTCCTACAAGATGAATGCCTTGAAATACTTTTATCAATTTACTACTTGTCAGAATGCTTTGTAAATCTCTCTTCTGTATGATTACTGATAAGCAGTCAACTATTTACCGAAACACAGTAAATAGCTAGAGTATACTGATCAATCCAGAATCGTATATGTGAAATGTAAAATAGTAAATTAATAAAACATAAACACATAACACATGAATTTTTAATGCGGAAACCCTGTTAGGGGAAAAACCACTGGGACCGGTACCCAAATTTTCAATCTTCTGAAATGAGCCCTGTTAAGATCCAACCCTGTTAAAGGTTACAAACACATTGTTAGGTGTGACCTTGTTAGAGGATTTAAAAGATAGTTTGTCACCTAGTATCTGGAATCTAATACTACCATCCTTAATCAAACACTCACTTGGCCTGTCAATAGGTATCGGGCATATCCAATGCTACTTTTATGATCAAAATTTTTGATACTCCTTGGGATGTATCTCAATTGTAAAATACTTTTAAGTCCTGCTCGGTTAAGAGACTTGATGCTTCAATGGTTAAACTGAAACACTAATGATGTGTTCATACATACAACTCAATTGCATATTTTCAGATCTATTATAAGTCCATTACCTCTCTGATCAATATAATTAGTTCTATACCTTTGCTCCACATTGTTCTACTCTGTGATGTTGTCTCACTATCCGTCAGTGTCTGCAGAATCTAGCTCTTTATTTAGCTTTTTGATCAGGACTGAATGAATACTTTCTTCTCCTCCATATTTTCTTTATCATCTTTCCTCTTCTCTTGTTCACCTCTCCCACACATATCCCATTCGTAATGAATTGGGTTTGTCTCTTATATAGACATGTTTTATCTTTTCTTTGCTTTCTTGATTCTTGGCGTGATCCACAATTCTCGCCAATAGATTTAAAATAAAACTCCACTATTATCTCAAAGAGATCTTCTTGCCAACTGGACAATTCAGCTTTAAATCAATTACTTATCTCTGGCTTTATGTGGATGATTAAAATAATGATAAGTATCCATTAATTCTATCTTTTGCTTCTTGACAGCTAAGCATTTTGTCATTTTTTGAACTCTATGTTTTATCGGTCAACACTTCAGTTAGTCATCAGTGATAACTAACTGTTTCGTCGGTGTGACTTCAGTTGTCATTGGGATCTCCATCCTTGTCTTTTTCGTCGGGCAATACTAAAATTATTTCCGTCGGGTTACTCTTTATTTTTCTCGTCAGGCAACACTGTAAATTTTCTCATCGATAATGTTGTGCATTTAGCTTTTCAGGTAACACTATGACTCTACTCTTTTACTCTGACCATCAGCATGCGCTCCATCGGTGTATACAGTCACTTAGTGAATACTTGACTTAAATGCATTACTGATAGCATAGCCTTTGATTGATTGGTTCTTTGAAGTCTTTGGCAGTATTTCCATGACCATATAGATTATATCAAGCTGACATCAATGGAAATACAATACATTAACTAATTTAATGCCTTGCATGATCATTAGCTTAACATTTTCAAACATTCAATCAATTACATGTCATCATGCTTTGCTTGGAAAAGGAATCCATAGCTACAAGGAAGAAGGGGACCTTTCTTCCTCACACAAACCCAGAATGCCTATTGATTTAATGTTTAAATCCATGAGGATCCAAAACCCTAATGTCAACCTGGAATTTGACATTATCAGTGAACTTGAAAGGCTTATACACAACTAGTTGGTAAACTGGAAAAAATGGTTTTTAAAAATTATTCTTTGTTGTGTCACTTGATCTCGTTCTAGAACAGTGATGCTTTTAGATAGTATAAAATTTACTTTTGTAGACAATCAAGGAAATAGGATTCTTGTCCAAATGTGGTGCCACATATGGGACAGAGATAGTAGAGACTGCGATTTCAAGATATTTTAGGACTCATTTATTATATGGATATTCAGAGAATAATTGGGACATCAAGTTGAGAGGTTTCCTCTCAACATAAGGAGAGTTCTAAGGCTATTGGAGTATGATCTTGAGAAGGGGAATACTCATAACTTTTTAGATTGGTTCTTAAAGAGGGATCATACTCTCATTAGGATGTCTAGGTACAAAAATCTCCTAATAAGCTACCATTATGTGTTCCTGAAAGAATAGCCTTTTTAGAGTTCATGTGGCATATGCTCTTCTTGGAAAAGGAATCCATAGCTACAAGGAAGAAGGGGACCTTTCTTCCTCACACAAACCCAGAATGCTGATTGATTTAATGTTTAAATCCATGAGGATCAAAAATCCTAATGTCAACTTGGAGTTTGACATTATTAGTGAACTTGAAAGGCTTATACACAACCAGTTGGTAAACTAGAAAAATGGTTTTTAAAAATTATTATTTGTTGTGTCACTTGATCTTGTTCCAGAACAGTGATGCTTTTAGACATAGTATAAAATTGAATTTTTCAGACAATCGAGGAAATATGATTCTTGTCAAAATGTGGTGCCGCATATGGAACAGAGATAGTAGAGACTGTGATTTCAGGATATTTTAGGACTCGTTTATTATATGGATATTCAGAGAATAATTGGGACATCAAGTTGAGAGGTTGCCTCTCAACATGAGGAGAGTTCTAAGGCTATTGGAGTATGATCTTGAGAAGGGTAATACTCATAAATTTTCATATTGGTTCTTAAAGAGGGATCATACTCTCATTAGGATGTATGGGTGCAAACAAGCTCCTCATAAGCTACCATTATGTGTTCCTAAAAGAATAGCCTTTTTAGAGTTCATGTGGCAGATGCTCTGCTTGGAAAAGGAATCCATAGCTACAAGGAAGAAGGGGACATTTCTTCCTCACACATCCAATTATGTAGGGTTTTTTATTTGTTTTGATGCTCTTGAGTTGCTCCAAAAATATTTGAAAGAGGGATACCATCTGGAAGATAAAGATGAAAGGGTATATGACACTGAGGGTTACATAAATTAGTTTATTAAACACAATGAGCCTTGGATGAACATAAATGAGGATATTTCTCGAAATTGCATGAATTTTGATGAGGTGATGCAAAGGGGGAAGAAGTGCAACATCCTCACAGAATTTGAAGAGGATAGGAAGAAAAAAGGACAACCTCATTTTTACGACAAGGAGACCCATGAAATTAAGAGAATGAAATTGTGTTTCAAAGAGTTTGAAAAAATATATGGAAAGGCCACAAGTGATGTACCATTAGAGGCTAAGCCTCCTCCTCCTAAAAAGAATCAAAAAATGATTATTCATGACTCATCAGATTTATAAGTTACGCCTAGTTCCCCTCCAACTAAGAAGCACAAAAGGGATGAGGTAGTATCTATTGTACCCTATGATGAGTTTGAAGGATAAGGGGATATAGAAGAGGATGCCAATGCACTTAAGGCACTTGGAAATGATGAAGAAGTAAATAAGATTGAATCTCCCCTAGTATTCCAAGAGCAAGTGCATGGTTACAAATCTCAACTCTAGGAAGAGGAACAATCAAATAAATTTATTGATGAAAGAGAGGCTATATCAGCCAGGTTCCTAGAGGGTGAAAAGTTCATTGAATCTCAATAATTTAAGGACTTTTGGATTCAAATGAAAATGAATAATTTTGAGGAAAAGAAACAAATAAATTTAATGGGGTCTGATAAGTCCCAGCATGAGGAAATTATCAACCAAACCCTCAAGGACATGAAATTAGTTGAAGTCAACATTACTCCTAATGAAGCTAGGCAAATGATTTTGAAAAGAATCATGTTAATAGTTCTAGGTTTATCTTTGAAGCATTTTTTTTAATTGATAAATTTAGAAAGCAAGATGACCCCACATTTGTGGAATAATTTGATATGGATGAGAAAATAAGCAGGCCAGGATACAATCCAAAAACTAAGGTTCTCGCTACATGGGTTAACTTTAAAGGTCCCCACAAATCCAAACTTCTTGACATTGTCAAAGGAAATGATAGAATGGTCATGGTTCAAACTATAGAAGATACTTCCCCATTGGTATCATCAATAGATCTCATGCATATAGCCATGTTCAAAAAATATCAAGTAAAACACATGCAGGAATAAATTGAATAGGCTCCCGTGAGGGGAAACCGAGCTAAAAAGAGTTGTAAATGAGATGTATATAGAAAAGGCCAATATTCAAAAGGAATTAAGGGAATTAAAAGGCGATGACAACAGAGCTATTGTATTGCACAAGGATGCTCCTTCCAAACCTATTGATATTTGTACAGATGATAAGGACTTGAGAGAATAAAAAGAGAAATATGAAAAAGAAATCAAGGAACTTAAAGATGCCAATTAGGCACGCACATAGGAAATTCCAAAATAGGTGTTTAATACTATTGAACAAGAGCTAACCCATAGGGTTGAATTGGTTATGAGTAAATGTGAAGAGGTTTATAATGGTTATCACATATTATTGGTTATGCTACAAACGTTCCACAAACACATGTCATGATTAGAGGATCTTGCTAAAAGATGGAAACCCTCACATTATGACCTTACAAGACTATGTGAAGTTGCTCAAAGGGATCCAGATGCACCTGCAAAGATAAAGTAAATATAAGAAATGATTAGTGTTATCTTGGAGGAACTTAAATACATAGATGTGGAGGAGAAAAGGACAAATGAGAAAATATTTTCTTTCCATGCAATAAAACACTGGTCAATCCCTAAATTCTTTGACAAGGAAGGTCACATTAAAGGCCTTGAAGAGTGGAAAATTGAGCATAAGGAAATGGTTCTTAATATCATTTCACATGTGAAGGAAGATAGAGATTTGAAAATACAGAATTTCAACATATTCTTGGATAGAGATTTTATTCTTGAAAATAGGTTTTCAAAATTTGTGCTAGAAGTTCGTGCCATAGAAAACAAGAAATGGAAAGATCGTGTACTTATCATGATAGATATACTCTGATATGATTGGCCTATGCATGTGAAAATTGCAGAATGGGTGGAGGAGTACCTGTGACCTATTAAAAGAAAGTTTTGAGAGAAAGAACAGACAACAATGACAAGGAGCATGTTGGTGATGATGTGCTTGAAGAGTGACCAAATGGTTACGTGTTCCCTTATTTTACTATGATTATTATCGATGATATGTCTTATCGTTCTGTTGTTCCATTATTTTTCTCATGTTTTTAGTTAAGAAATTATTATGATGGTAATTATAGTTATGAAGGGGTGCAATGTAAATGGTCTGAAGCTTGTCGCTTCTCCTCATTTTTTCTAAAGGAGAAAAGAAGACCATAGTAAATTTGCATTAGGAGACATAGATCATAATATAGGAGATACAGACATAAAATATATGTACTTAGTTATGCGAAGAATATAAAGATTCAATTTCTTTCTCTGCAATTGTGGCGCTGATAAATTTCTTTTGAATAAGTTCTTTGTGATTTTCTAATGTAACAAATTGAAATTTATTTTTTTTATTTTGTGTAACAGATTATTTATTATCACATTAATTTGAACAATCAAGAGTCATTTGATAAGTGTTATCCTTGTGGTTCTTGTCTTATTGGCCTACTCAATGAGAAGTTAAAATCAACCAGACAAATTGGTGTGCTACATATCTAATTACCTTGCATTGGGAATTGAATAGTTGACAAAATTATCTAAGGGGTAAATTTAAACATTTTCTCATGAATTTATACTTAAATATTTGGAGGGAAGTGAATTTGTGTCCAATAAGGATAAGGGATTGTTCTTATACACAAATTACAAAATTGTCAAAACAACAACAAATATCAAAGTTCAGTAAGAAGATAAATTAGAAGAGAAGAGGTAGAAGATAAATATGAGCAAAATAGTCATAATAGAAGTTGCTTCAGAAGGAAGATATATAAAATTAGTAATTAAGTAGAGATTAAGATAGTTTTAGATCACAATTTGAAGGATTAGTTAGATAATCAACAAATAAATATATTTTGAAGGTACATTCCACTTTGAGATAGAGAGTAGAAAACATATATAAGGAGAAAGATAACTATCTACTATAAAAAAGCATCAACTCAGGGATTAAATTGGTGTATAGGTGTACCCTCCTAGGTCATGCAGAGCTTGAAGAGCAGAGAATTTTCAACCACAAAAAAGTTGATCATGTTCATTGGCCAAGTCACTTAGGAAGGTTGATTATAACTTGGCATATTCTTAAATCTTTCCAATCTATTTATTTGGGAACCAACAAACCCTATCCTTGAAAGAGATCCATTTAATAAATAACACATTTTGTAATTAATACCTACGAAGATGAATGTATAAAACCCTTAGTTTAGATTCATGTGATTCACAATACGCTCTAGGGAAACAATCTCATGATTGTTATAACATTAATGCAAAAAAATATAACACCCCTACTTATGAAATTAAACACCAAAAAACTTGTAGTTCTCTCTACACACTACAAGACCTAGGAATCTCTAATTAAATCCTTCCCCCCCCCCTCTCAAATTTTCTAGCCTACTGATCGGCCTTGAAATCTCTTTTATAATGCAAGAGATGTTACAAGCTACATGCCAACAGATTACATAAAACATGCAAATCCACCACAAATCGGTTGTAGAGAGTCATATGCCTAATAGAATGATTGTTCTTCCATTTTTTCTTATTGTATGTTTGTCTTCCATTTTGTCCCAAGGTTGGAGTGCTCCAGGAAGCCTATCAAACTCGTGAGCCTCACCACTATCGCACATGAATGGTCAATGTCATAGAGGACCAGGGGATGTAAGATACCCGACTCTCCCTCTCTCAGGAGAAGATTTTGAAAGTGATCCTCAAGGGATAAAGGATTTCATTATGACATCATCTCTTGATATTTTATTTGGATCACCTTTTGAACCTTCCCACTCACAAAGAATCAGAGTGACACCTATGGAGATTAGAATAATTTGCAAGAAATGGACAAAGCCTGCCCTTGCACTTGAGCATTTCAATACCTCCACACCTGTCAAAGGATCTTTCAATACCTCCACACCCATAGGATGAAGCATTTACTGGCATATAATGACAATCCTTAAAGACTTCCTGAAGCACCATATACAACAATCCTTTTCTCTCACATGAGATTGTAAACACTCTTTCCAAAAAACCCATTCTGAGCCCTTCTTTGGCACAGAAACACACTTCTTCTGAATGCAAACAATCAACCCAAGGGACATATTTATCTCTTCTTTATGCAACTCAATAACTCCTAACAGTCAACTTGCAAGCATGGCGACAACATGTCGACCACACAGAAATTTTGTCTTGTCTTTATGGCTTTGGAAGTGCCTAGACCTATTGATTCTCGGTTACAATGAATACATTTGGTCACTCAAAATATTTTAACAGGAAATATGATTATTCTACAATCTGAAGTAATAATCCATCCCCTAAAAACTCAATTTTAGTCGTCAATTCCTCCTTGGTTCTCTTAGAGTTCATATATATCTGTGGATTGCGCTTTTCTCTTAGAGTTCCTAGACCTGTTGATTCTTGGTTACAACAAATACATTTGATCACTCAAAATATTTTAACAAGCAGTGCAATTATTCTACTATCTAACTAATAAGCCATCTCCTACAGACTCAATTTTATTTCTCACTTCCTCCTTAGTTCTCTTAGAGTTCACCTCTATTCGTGGAGTGCACTTTTCTCTCAGAGTTCCTAGACCCGTTGATTCTCAGTTACATCAAATATATTTGGTCACTCAAAATATTTTAACAGGTAGTACAATTATTATACTATGTGAACTGATGAGCCATCCCCTGCAGACTCGATTTCAGTTGTCACTTCCTCCTTGGTTCTCTTAGAGTTCACCTTTGTTTGTGGACTACACTTTTCTCTCAAAGTTCCTAGACATATTGATTCACAGTTACATCAAATACATTTGGTCACTCAAAATATTTTAAAAAGAAGTACAATTATTCTATTATCTGAACTGATAAGTCATCCCCTACATACTCAATTTTAGTTGTCACTTCCTCCTCGGTTCTCTCAGAGTTTTCAATACCAAAATAATATTGAAGATACCCTAATAATCACAAAACCCCTTGTTTCCATTGTATTTTGTTGTTTCATAGGTACAAAAAAAGGAGCCACAAAACAACGAAGTCATCGCTATTTTGCTAGGCTCATAATACGAGGTTTCAAAATAGTAAAATAATTATTTTGGGTGTCAACACCTCTCATACTAGCATGAAACTCTACGTAGACATTCACATCACATACTTCAACCACTACTGTTTATACAAAGCATTTAACTCCATCCTTGAAAGAAAGATATTGAACAAACAATATACATTGCAATTAATACTTGCAAAGATGAATCCAAAACAAGATAAGGTCTAAATTTTATTGAAAAGGGGGCTCATTGATGAAATAATGAATATATAATAAATTATTAATTGTCATAGCAATTTGAATATCAAGAATCATTTGAAACCGACAATCAACTTGCAATTGGCATTGCTCTGATTTTGAGTGCATAGAAGGCATTGCCTTGATTTTATATACATGCAAATATAAAGTCTCATTCAAGGTCATAGAGGGCATTGACCTAATTTCAAATGCATGAAAATATAAAGTTTATAGATTGCACCATTAACATTTGTCCAGTAGCATCAATAGTATTGAGGGTAAGTTATCCATCTTCCATGGTGCCAAGTTGTTTGATAGATGACCTTCTAGCACCTTTAGATTTGGTTTTGACCCCATTGACATCATCAATGACATATGATTTTTCCTCAACCCATGTACCTAGACATTTGGATCACCATGTGAGACCCAAATTTGTATTAAAATTTCATTTAGAACATTTTTTTTATCTTTTCTCCAACTTCATTTCACTACAAAATATGAATGGACGTTACTGAAAGAAACTTACACTTAGAAGTAGGTAGCAACAAATTGGTTGAGTTATCTTGAAAAATCACCATGCAGACTATTCATTACACCTTATGCAAAAAAGGATAAAACCAATATTATATTTGATAAAAAAAAATTCTAAACAATGTAACATATGGGAATACATAAGGAAGATGGAAGTAGAATATTTTGAAAATGCACCTTGTTCAAATTTTTAACAAAATCATAAAAAAAAATTATTATCTCTTTCTTCTAATTTGTACGTATCGTTACTATCATTGTAAGATAAGTTGATTGTTGCTATGACGGATTCAAGTTATACAAAAGCATGATTTGTCAAGTCATACTTGTACAGGATTTACTCCTTTATTCTATTGTACCAACATAATTAAATCTCTATGTCTTCTAGCCTATCCAAAAGGTAAATGTCATTATGGTAATCAAACACCCTATTACCATCCTTCCTTCATATTCTTTGAACCCTTCTGATATACCAGGTTCCACAAGAAATACCTTGTCTTGTACTTAGAAAAAGACCTTTTCTTATAGTACATTCAGTGGGAGGTATTGAATTGCTCTCAAAAAAAACTCTGCAATGTAATATGAAATTTCTTAGTCAATTAGCTTTGGTATTGGATTACAATGCAGATTGTTGTTTGCGAGCAATTCAATACCTCCCATACCAAACAACACTCTGCAATGTAATCCAATAACAAAGCTAATTGACTAACCAAAAAATTTGGTTAATCAAATTGCTTTCAACTGACTAACCAAACAAGCTTTGAAAATATCCTTACCATCAAGGTATACCACTGGTTTTATAGTTTTATTTACATTTTTATCAATGAAATCTAAAATTTCATCCAACTCATGCCTCCAATCTCTTTCCATTATTTGCAATTCACTATGATTGTGTACCACTGAAGACATAGATTGGAATATAGAGTTGGAATAAGTTGGTGGAGAGTAACCAGTCACTTCATCCACAACTTGGAATGTTTGATAATTTTGGTCCTTTGTCCATGGTTTAACTCACCAATAAGATTATGTTGAATTCTCTGGTCGCATGCAAAGAGTTGATAAAATGTCTTGTGCATCTTTCAATCCTATCTTGAGGGCTTCTATAATTTTATTATCTATAGACATTGAATCATATTCTGATAATATGTTAACATTCAGTATCCTTTCTTGGTGCAATCTATTCTAGATAATTTCTTTCTTCTTATGAGATTTATTAAAATGAAACCCTTGGAGATTTGATTATTCTTATGCAACTCTATTAAGGGTTCCAACAACATGAAGAAAGTTTGTGAAATCGTAGGCTTTTTCTACTCCAACCATCCCACTAATGTTTCTAAAGAATTTCTCACATACATCTGACTCAGTCGGATGAAAAACACATGACAAAAGAGAGTATTGATCTTGAAACAATCTAAACAACAAAACTACAAAGTGGCAAGAAATTTTGACATATTGATATGCCTCTCTGTTGATGAAATTTATGTTAACATTATTATTAGATTCTTTTCATAGCCAACATAACCATAATGTGAAGAAATGATGAATTTGTGAAGCATTTCACACTCTTTCCCAAAGGGTCAAACTTTGAGGCATAAAGATGTCAATGTAGTCAACAAAAATTGTTAGATATGTCTTTGTGCCTAATGTCCTCTCTACCCTTCCACTAGATGTACTTCTCATCTCTTTCAAACACCTCTGAACATGCCTTGAAGCAATGTGATGTGCTAAACCCCAATTCTATCGATCTATCCTCTCTATATCTTCACTTTTAATTTTGTGATTATCCACTTGAAAAATGTTATAAATCATCCTAACATGATTAAAACTTATCAACTCTTCTCCTAAAATCAAATCTCGATGACCGCTAAATAAAGGATTCACTAGCTTTTTATCATTATGGATGTAGCCATGGTCATGCATTCCTGTTACATCGCAACCATTGTATGACCCACTTAGTCTCCATCCTTCCCAAGGAATTTGATATAGAATACCTTCTGGTGAGTAATAATTCATCAACATAAGTTGCCTTCTTCTACTACCTCATATGAGGAATGACCAACAATAGGTCCCAAATTATTTTCCATGTGTCTCTTCCACAAAAAATTCTATCTTTCCCCATTATCAACAAACAAAATTTGCATCGAACCTATTGCATGTTGGATGAGAAACCAAAACCAAACAAGGAATATTTTCATGTAAATGGTTTGCAATAATAACACGTGCACAGTTTCCAATAACATTGTTCTTGAAATAATTTTTTATGATATCATAACCTACAAATCCCTCACCAACTGTCACCAAGAAATGTGATTGACATTGATGTTCTTCTTTATTACCACAAAAAACCAACGAATGTATCACTTTTTTCTTCCCACCTAACATGCTTTTTCACAACAGTTTCATCTTCAGCGAGGTGCATAAGAATTGGAACATCTATATCATGTTTGGTTTTATAAGAAGCATACACTTTTCCTACTGCCTAAAAAATGTAATCGTGCTCCCCTGGGATATACATCAATGACTTTCTAACTTGCCACAAAGTTATAGAAATTGAAGGACCATCTAGATTCAAGCTAATAAAGCTATGTAATCTAGGACCTCCCCATAACTTTATCATCTCATGGGTAAGTGCAAGAAGTTGAGTGCCAATTCCGTGGAAGTCTTGTGGGCTTGAAAACTACCGCTAGAAACGGGCACCCGTTTTGGAAAAAATGGGCACCCGTCTTAGGCTTGGACACCCGATCCAAAATTCAAAAAATGGGTACCCATTTTTTTTCAAAATGGGTGCCCATTTTTTAAATTTTTATTTATTTATTTTTTATTTTTATAAATTATTTTTTTATGTCGATTTATTACATTTAAGAAATGGGTACACGTTTTTAAACGTGTGCCCATTTTTTAAAATTCAAATTTACCAAACCACCATTTGCATTGGATTTCGGTTTGGGACAGGTTTGGTGGGACCAAGCCTATGCTTGGACCTCGAAAATAATGGCCAAGGCATTTGAACGCCAGATTTCTATCTTGCCGTAATTTTTTGAGGGTCTTCCTAATCGAATTTTTTGATGAAATTAAAACCCATTAGAGATCTTACTGTATAGATTTCAAAAATATAAATTTTATAGTGATATGATAAATTTTACTATTTTTACAATATTTATTAATCAAAAGTGGTACCTAAAC
>MU228095.1:2623474-2635024 GCA_018584345.1 Thuja plicata
AAAATGCTGAACTTGAAATATAGAAAGATGGAGGCTAAGAACAATGGGATTCAGGGCAAGCTGGACAAATGGAGCAATGCTACTGAAAAGAATCGTCCTTCAGATTTTGGAAAAGCCCTTGGGACCATGACTAGCAGGGTAGATAAATTGGAGAATACCATCTATGAAATCCTACATCACAGTCGTGACAGTACGAAGGCATTGAGCGCCAATCTCAAGGCCTTGGTTAATGTGTTGGAGAAAGGTTTGGGCAATGATGATGACCATAAGGATGAGGTTCAGGAAGAGAGTGATGGGCCTAGCATGAGGACTAGGGCCAATGCAAGTAAGAAATCTCCTAATGTAAAAAAGAATGTTAATGAGACAAAAGCTATCATTGGAAGGATGGAGGAGATTAAAGAAAAATGGATGAAACCTTGATGGGTCAAGCTACTCTTGCTGGTGCTGGTATCTAAGCTGGATGTTCTTTTTGCTGGTATTTGTTTTTGTGTCTTTCTCGGGTTGTTTTGTTGCCTTTTGAAGGCCTATTTTTTCGTTTGTTCTTCAATTTTTGCTAGTGATTTGAAATATTTAGTCCTTTGTCTTAATAGTTTGTAAATGGTTTTAGGTCCCTTCAAAACCTGCTTTTGCCTATTAATCAAAACATAGCATCATCTTGGTTTGCTTCTTTATGGCCCATAATTTTCCATTGCGTTGATCATCCATTACGGCCTTTGTGTCTAATCTCCCCCCATTTCTATTTATATGGGAATACCAATAACCCCAACATTGCAACATCAATGGAGATGAATGGCCTTAAATAAGATGATAAAACAAATAATGTACACATTCCAACAAATCATATTAAAAATAAATTTAAACTTTTTTAGTTGACACACCTGAACTAGAAGGATATGCACTTGCAGAACCCCTATGTAATACAAATAATGATGATGGGGCCAAGAACCTTGTCAAAAATTGGTGGGCCTTTTCATTAGTACGCTTCTTCGGTCTCTTGGCTATGCCACTACTTACAGAAATTATATCATGTGAAGCCTCATCTATAGTAGTGATGTCTTCTTTGATTTCATGTGTTCATTTAGAGAAATGAAAATATTACCACTTGATTTCACTAAACAAAACCATTTATTGCATCATGTACATTCCACTCTTACTTTTTTCTTATCCTCATAGCCTGCAAGTGTTTCTTCCACCACCTTGAAAAAATTAGGCTCTTGTGTCTTGTTGAAATCATCTAGAAGTTTAATTGCTTGATCAATCTCAAATCAATCTCAAATCGATATCTAATCATTGTTGCCTTCTTTTCTATGGTACTTGAATGATCTTCTCCATTTTCCTCCCTTAAAATGTGACATGATTTTTATACGATTGTCTTTGAAGTTACAAATTGTTCACGCTGCCATGGATACTTCCCCTGTTCCATAATCAATGCCACAAATTTCATAATGGCTTTTATTTTAGGTTCTCCCTTTTTCTAAATATACTTTGATGGTAAGTTTCTCCTCCAAAAATTCTTCCATTAAACTACTCACTCTCTGATTCCAAGATGCCAATACATTAGGATCAACAACAATGCTTTGTTCCAGTGACTCAGATCTATCTCCAACTCTTGGATGTTTATGCATACCTTCTCCCACAATCTCTCTATTATTTTGATGGTTTGGTCTACTTTTCACCATATTTGACTCCAGCGTTCCAACATCAACTATGTCATGTTTCCTCTTAATGCCTATCAGTTGTATTGCAGCTTTCCTTTTTTTTTCTTTCTTTATATTTAAAGTATGCCCAAGTCCACTAATAAAATCGAATGGATATTCAATGAGTTCTGTTATAATAACTGGGAGGGGTGGGGGGAGGGGTGAATCAGTTAGCTCCCAATTATCCTACAGTCCCAAATTCCTCCAGATGTATATAAAAATAAATTCAAACATATAATTCAACTCGATGAAATGTATTCAGTAATCTCAAACTTTAGTCAATAGTGTTTACCAAGTATCAATAAATTAATACTGTGATTACCGATCTAGGTCAATAAAGTAAAGTGTAAAGTAAATAACAATCAACAACATTCATGCACATTGACACATAGATTTTTAATGTGGAAACCCTGCTAAGGGAAAAAAACACCTGGGACCGATAACCCAAAATATTTTCACTCTTCTGAAGTGAGCTCGGTGAAGAGCCAACCCTGTTAAAGGTTATAATGCACACTGTTAAATGTGACCTGGTTAGAGGATTTAAAACTAACATTTCTCTCTTGACCATGCATTCAGTATGAGATCAACAAGAAAACACTCAACATTCATTAGAATGTCATAATAAAGACTTTCATTGTCCTACTTGGTTAAGAGATTTATTTGTAACAATGGTTAAACTGATACAGTAATGATCTAATTCAAATACAACTCTATTTTGCAGATTTTCAGATCTATGCTAAGTACATACTACCTCTGATCAATTTGTCCACTTCAGTTCATCTCATACTCCATACTTGTTCTTCTTGGTAATGCTCTTTCCTCTATTTGCTTGGTGATGTATGCAGAAAATGCTCGGTTTTGTCTTTAATCAGTTTGATCAGTCATGCATAAACTTTGCATGTGTGTATCATAGAATCATGTCATTCATAATGAACCTCTTGTCTCTTATATAGACATCATAGCTCATTTAATTTCCATACTTCAGAAATTTCCGCTTAATCTCCATTGTTGATTTTTCCGCTTTAGCCATCCTCGACAGTTGTGTAAAAAACACGTTTCAATTTTTGTCATCTGATCTTTATTGAAATTTCATAACCGTTTGATCAAAATAAAAAACTTTATCTTTTACTTCAAAATCATCAATTTCTAGCTCAACATTCTAGTCGGCCTCAGTTTGATTAAATTGCTCGGTCAATTATTATGTCGGCAATCCCTTGCTCGGTTATTACTGTGCTTGGTATACACTGTATTTTACTTGGTATTCACTGTCTCTCGATGTATACAAAACTCTTCATTTACCGACCACATAAACATTGTTTGTTCCAGATCTTCAATCCATAATAAATGTTTTCCACCATAATAATACTCAAATAAGTTGACATCAATAAAAATACATTAACTGGTAATGCTTATCATCACATCTGCAACTCAGTTGACTATCAACAAATGACTTCAAACATACAATCAGTTGTAGTTTGTCAATCTCTCCCTTTGGAATTGATGGCAACATAATATGAAATATGCAGTATAAAATGCCATACAAAAAATACCAAACTTATGTTCTACAACTGCAACAATTCTGTAGCTCTCCCTAGCTTGAACATAAAAACTATTTCAATATTAAAAACTCACCATGCAGACTCTCCCTACAGTTTTGACATTTATGTTCTTTTATCTCTGTAGGTTAGATATGTCTCTCCATTTCTCTTTTCTCTCTTTAGTGGATAGATATTTCATTGATTCTCTCTCTCTTTAGATATTTCATCAAAATCTCTCTCCCTTTGGCAACAATGCCAAAAAGAAATATGCAGCTCTTTAGTAGCCAAATAAAATATCTTTGGTGTTCCGTGCAGTAGATACCTTGTAGTGTACTGATATGTCAGTGTCAGTCCAGTTCATCTTTGCATAAACATGATTGATATTTTGATTTTATGTAGGTTGATGCAACCTCCTAGTCAGCTTAGTTACCAATAGACAAGGGACAAACCCCTAGTCTACCTCTCAAGTACTCAAATGTATCCTTCAGTAAGGGTTTGGTGAATATGTCTGCAAGTTGTTCTTTGGATTGTACATATTCCAGTATTACTAGTTTATCTTGTACTTGTTCCCTCAAGTAGTGATATTTGATAGATATGTGTTTTTTTTTTGCATGCATCATAGTATTATTTGAAATATTTATAGCACTTGTATTATCACGGTAAATTATCACTGGGTAAGTGATCTCTTCATTCATGCCTTTCAATAGTTGTTTTATCCATGCTATGTTCAAACAATTTGCAGCAACAACAACATATTCCGCTTCTGCAGTTGACTGAGATATGCAACCTTGCTTCTTGCTTATCCAGTAACTAATCTTTCTCCAATAAAGAATGCTCCACCAATAGTGCTCTTTCTATCATCAATATTCCCAGCCCAATCAACAACAGTATAAAATTTTAGTTCAAACTTTCCTTCTCTTTTGTACCATAGTCCATAATCCTCAGTATTCTTAAAATACCTAAAAATTCTTTTTACAACAGTCATTATTGGGATTAATGGGAAGTATGTACTAAGAGGGGAGGGGTGAATCAGTACCTCTAAAATGTTTTGTATTCTTTAATCAATTAACCTTTGTAATCAATTGCATGTTCATTCAATCTGATCTAAACTATCTTGGTGTGATTTATATCAATTCATAACATTAATAAACATGTGAATCATTCATAGAAACATTCATGAACATAATTGACACATAACACAAGATATGATATTGCATAAAACTCCTGTTAAGAAGTAAAAACTGTGGTGAGGATGGCACCCACAAAACTTCACTATCTGCAGATTAGAAGGGGTCAGTTAAGGCTTGCAATTTGATCACTTCTGATGATCTACCCTGTTAGGAGTATCGGTGGAGACCTATTAAAGTCTACTCTGTTAAGAGATTTAGCAACACTAATGAAGTGTGCACTCGGTTAAGAGATTTATAATAGGACTGTTAAGTCCACCTTCCTTGAAAGTATTTTTACACTTTGCTCCACTTGTTAGAATGATAGCAAAATACAAATTGACCTAGTAAATGCAATCTCCTATTTCTGATATAGATCCTATGTAGTTCACATAAAAATATTATCACCTTAACTGTGATTGAATAATACCTCTGATTATCGGTTTCCTCTGTTCTTGGTTCTGCTAACCAAATTCTTCTTTTTCTATTTTGGTTCTTGAAACTCTCAATTCAATCCATAGATGTGCTCATTCTATTCTCCTCTCTCTTTTTCTTTCTCTCACACACACACTAATGAATGATTACATCATCTATTTATAGATGGATTGACTTCATCGAGTTGTGATAAAAACAATGTTAACTCTAAGATTAGGTTTACAACTTACACCTAGATCTCCTAGTCTATGTGTTTTAAATCAGTTAGACTGATTAAAGCACTTACATTAATGTTTCTTGTCCCTAAAGAAATGGATTTAAGACAATTAAATATCCTATAAATAGGATACACTTTCTTTATCTAACGTGGTAGTCAGATCCACTTTTTGCGGGCTACAACTGACTTTTGGTTCTGTCTGTCGGTCATGCTTGACTATCCTTTGGTTTCTATTGTTGGTTGCACTGTATCTATATTGTCGGTCTGCACTGTAACTTGCATTTTGGGTTCCTCTATCAGGTTCCACTTTATCTTTCTGCTTTGTGATTTTTGGTTTTACACACTGACTTGTGTCATCGATTCTCTCTGTACTTAGTCATTTTTGGTGATCTCCTAATCTGATCTTCAGTTTTCTCTTTCCTGCCTTTCGGTGTAGGCTTTCCAAAAGTGTTGTTTGTATACTAATGACAAATTAATGTCATCAATCTCCCCCTTTGACATTAGTATCAAAAATTGATATGTGCAAAATACTAACAAAATGTTAAGTATATACAACATATATAATCCTTAGTCATTTAATGACTCCCCCTATGTATATGCCGGTATAGCTATACACATGATATCTTTTCTTTCTACATATCATTTTCCTTTTATGAATATACATATACATATCTACATTTTTCCCATCTGAATGAATGTACATAACATTTTCCTTTTTTTTATTTTGTACCTTATATTATTTCCCCCTTTATTTGATATTAAGGGCTAAGGTAGTTTACCTTAGAGCTTATAAAAAATGTGGGAATGAGAAGACTTCATGTCTTCCATCATTTTGTCCCATTGCTCTTTGAGGTTCTCTAGAGCCATATGCTCAAGTGTTATCTTTGAATGCATATCATATATGCTATCTGCTACAGACATCTCGGGAGTTCCTATCAGTTGCCTTGCAGAACTGATATGTTGTTGTAGCAGTGTAAGATTTGGAAGAAGTTGCGCTTGTAGCTCGGTTACTTCTTCTCTGAAATGTTTTTCTGCCTCCCATAGCTCCTACCTTAACCTTTTTAAATCAATGATCTTTTCATAATGCAATTTGACTGCATTGTCTCCTTCTGTAGTTAAGCAACTAGCACTATTTGCTAGATCTACATCTAGCTTTGCTATATTGTCACTATTCTCCTTAGTGAACTTTTCTATTATGCTCATCTTTTGAATCAAGGTTATAGCTTTAGATATGATGGGGTCTAATTCATATATGAATTATGATAGCTTTACCTTATTCTCTGCCACTTCTTGGCTGATGTTCTCTACGAGTTTATGTTGGTACTTCATTTCGGCTCTCTCCTTAATTGCCTTCTCAACATCAATGTTCTGAGTTGTGATTGCGTCGGTGAGGGTAGCTAGTTGATCAAGTATAGGCTTGCTTTGATCAATATCAACATTGGGTACAATTTTATGTAGAATGTCCCGTGTTGTCTCCAGTACCATGGAGTCCCTATGTTGTTTCTTCAGCTTCTCTAGCAATGCCTTCCTCTGGCATATCTCTCCATATTCTTGTAATGCGTCCATGTCAAGTGTAGAGGGGTCACACTTCATTATTTCAATGATTTCATCCATTTTAGCCTCTAACTTGTTCTTCTTTGTCTTCTTCTTCTTCTATGACTCAGTAGAATGTAGCACCATTGCCAATTTCTCAGCCTTCTTTGTTGTGCTTGATGATGTGACCTGTTGTGCTTCTTTCTGCTGCTTGGCGTTGGTTTCAGCTCATCGGGTGTCTATAGATGTATCCACATTCACCTTAACATCATCGGTAGCATCCTTGTCTATTTTCTTAGGAGTACCATCCTTTGGTTTGTCTCCTTCATTGGTGTCCTTTGCATCACCTGCCTTGGTGTTTTCATTCTTGTCTTGAGTTTCTCCATCTTTGTCCTTATCTCCTTCAGTAACCTTGATAGTGTCAGTTACATATTGATCATCGGTGTTGTCTTTATTGGCTTCTTCTCCTGGATCCTTTGGAGTTTCCTTCGTAGGTGATTTGCTTGTTTCTTGCATGATATTGATAGCTTGTATCAATATTGGCATTTTGCCTAGAATATTCACCTGTGCACTATCAATTATTGTGTCTTGTTCATCAATTGTATCTTTTCCAACAATGACATCTTCATCTCTATTGATTTCATCTGTTGGGTCATCAGTAATGTCGATGACATTGGTATCCACAATGTTGTCATTTGTGGTATCATCCCATGTCTCATCTATGACATCTACAGTCTCATTTCCTGTAGTATCATACTCTTCTTTATCTAACTCAATGGATGTATCATCTTGAGTTTCCTTATCAACATCTTGTTGTTGAAGGTCTTTCTCGGGGTTGTCTTCCTCATTTGGTTTGTTCATGACCTTGCACCATTTCTTGTGGATGTCCTGTTCAAGTTCAATCAACTTGCCTTCAAGAAATTTATATGCCCTTAGCTTTGGTGAGAATTCCTTGTGTTTCTCCATCATCTCGTCTATCTCTACCTTTTTAGATTCGGGTGGCATTAGAGAAACAAGTACTCTCTCTCTGATTTCTTTCTCATTTGTTAAAGCAAATGTCCAATGGGCGGATAATCTATCCAAGAGTTCTCGTGGCACATAACTTCCTTCAAATTGCATTGGTACATATTTGAAGTTATACATTTTAGCTATCATGGCTTCCTCAATTTTATTCTGATCTTCTTAACTTCGTTTCTGCCATTTTCTAATGTGTGGATTTGTAATGGATTCAGAGTTTGCAATATAAACACAAATGTCATCAATGGTGTCAGGTTCTTTTACCTTGACATTTTCTGCCTCTAAGGCTTCTTCTTTCTCAGTTTCTTCTATGTCCTCTCAGTTTCTGATGAATTTTCTACCCTTCTTGTTTTGTCCTCTTTTCGGTACGGGAGCTTTCCTCTTGTAAGTCCTGACCTTTCCTTTCTTAAGAGGTGAAGGAGTAGATTCTTTGGATGTTTGGCTTCTAGTCCTTGAAGCAGTTGTAGTCCTTGGTTTCTTAGATGGTGGAGGAGGTGGTGAATCTGACTCTATTTCCTTAGAGTCATTCTTTTCTTCATCTTTACCGACAGACAACTGTTCTTTAGTTTCCTCCTCTTGTTCAATTTCTTCATCTTTCTCAGCTTATTCCTCAGTTGCTAACAAAATCTTCTTGAGATTCTTCACCATTATGTCCTTCTTTTTGACTATTTTCTTGACAACTAGGCCTAATTTAATTCTTGACTTGGCCTCTTCATATGTGCCAAACCTTGGTTTCTTCTTGTCCAATGGTTTATTGATTAAGGCATCAATTGCCTTTGTTGCAAGATCAATGTTGATCTCATATTCCAATGGTTGCAACCATGTTGTCCTTGCTACAATAGGTTTGATGTAAGTATTATCTGTGTCAACCATGAAGCATATCTCATCCTTATATTGCTTAATGAGTTGCTCGGGGATTATTACCCTCTTTTGTATTCGGTCTTTGAATACATTGAAGTATTCATCCATGACTATTTCAAAGTTGTCTCCCAGTGCAACTATGTGCTCACTGATTTGCATGGTGACTGGTTTGGTGTTGTCCCATTTCACATCTCCTACCAATGGGAACTTTTCTTGAAAATAAAAGAAAATACACATGATTAGTGAGCCAAAATTACAAGTGTTTGACTTTGCATTCCTGATTGTCTTTAGGTTGTCCTTCAACTAATTTAGGAGTAGTTTAGATAAGTCCAATTGTGTACCCTTCTTCACAATTTTGTAGGTTGTGTCCACTGCACCTAATTCTATGTTGTTTAATCTACTTGCCTGGAAGAATTTGTAACCAAAAACACATGCACCAAACTTAATCTCATCATCAGTTATTGTTGTTACTTTCAATCCACGACCATCCCATTTGGATCCTATCATCTTTTCGGTCTCTGCCTTCAGTGGATGCTTCAGTGCCTTTACTTTATCAGTTACAGGGTAATTGGTGACCGCATGGATGACATATCAGGTTATTTCCTTCAGTTCATCCAACATAACTTGTTGTTATGCATTATGCTTAGTACTAACTGAATCCAATTGGTTTTGAAGACCTTTGAAAACATAGGGCATTGGTGAGCCCTTTCACCTAAATGTGTTTGTGCTCTTCCTTAAGTGTTCCATCATCATTACAAAGCTTCTTGTAAGCTTCTTCTACCTCTGACGTTCCAATCTCTGCAATCTTGCAATGTATGAAGGATCAGAGATCTTCAACTAGCAAAACCCTAGCTGGAATGCGCAAAAATGCACCAGCATCGTCGGGTTGTGAGGCAACCTCCGGATGGATCTTATAATTAGGTTCCTCACATGTCGTGTTCTTGATGAGTTTGAACTCATCTTTCTTTGCATTCTTAGATTTCATAGTTCGTGAAGTCGATGCCATTTTTAGAAAATTAGGGCTTTTGCGTAATGCATAAAAATGGAGTTGTCGATCTCGAAGAACTTACTGTTTGTGCTTGCAAAGATCTCTGAACTACTTTGGAGTGCTGGAGGTCGAGTCGTGATGGCTCTGTAGCTTGGTTTCTTTCTTCTAAAAAATTGCCTTCGCTTGCTCTGCTTTGGGTGTCATGACAAATGAGTCATTCTGATGTCCTATTTATAACCGTTGCCCTAAAATGTGTATCATAAATGCTCACCAACTTGTCAGTGTATAAAGACTGAGTTCGTCGGTGAAGACTTTACTTCCATCAGTGACACTTACAATGTTTCAGAGCAGTCAATGTTCACTTTGCTTTTACCTATAGGTTTTGGTAACACTAACAGCTTGTTCATGTGCTTGTTTACCGATGAGGCTCAGTCTATACTTGCAAATTTTTATTTTAACCGACGCTTCTCGGTAAATGTAGGCAGTCTTAACTTTGAGTGTATATCGACGGGTTTCGGTATATATGCCTGAAAGCATAGTTATCACATATTTCAACAAGTACAACCATGATGCATCTTTCTTATGCTAATTTGGAATTATTTCAACATATTATGGAATTGATGTAAAATAATAGCTTGGGGGTAATGCAATTCCATACTTACTTGTTTTGCTTAGGTGGGGTTGGTGATGTCACTGGATCCTTTGGATGGGGTGTCACCATTTGCATTGCTCGTTCCAGCTTCATCATTGCTTGAATATTTTCTCCACATTTTGTCTCTAGCCCTCCAGATATCGTCAATGGCATTTCTATTGGGTAATGTGCTTGTCTTTGTCATTCGGTCTCTGCAGTCCTTTTTGAGATGACCAACTCTATGACAGTGTAAGCATGCCATTCCAGGGTTAGTCCAGCCTCTAGACTTTCTAGTCCATAGTGTCATACAATTTTTAGCAATTTGACCATATTTTCTACATTCTGTACAATTTTTCCAAGTATTGTAGTCCCATACATACTGATTACCGACATTCTTCGGTTGATAGGGAGTTTCTTGACCTTTAGGCTTCCATGATTGTCTTTTCTTTTTCCAGCATTCAAGAGTTGTGTGCCCATTCATTTTTCATGTGTATCATCTTAAAATGGAAGCACTTCCATGATAAGAATGTTTAGCCCTCCTTAGGGGATGTTTTTGACCACCCTCAAACTATCCCCTCCTTTCTGCATCATCTCATACTTCTGTGCCTGTTTAGGACCCTGATTGGGCCTCTCCAGGCACCTTCTATCCCACCTAGCACTTTTTCCAGGGGTTCTGACCCCCTGGGTCAAGGTCGACCTCAACCTTGACCTAGGTCAGGGTCAAACTCAAACTTGACCTAGGTCAGGGTCGACCTCGACCTCGACCTAGGTCCCCCTTCCAAATATAGAAGCTTGTCGGCTTCCGAAGGTCATAAAAATTTCATTTTTCCCGCTTTCGGGTCGGTTGTTTTAGGTTCCAAAGTGGCAAATCCTAAATTATATTTAACATAGGTCCTCTTCTAGGGGCATGGTTCTAATTGGAATTTAATTCTCCTATGTTGGCCTCTCTAGAAGATTGTGCCCTAGTTTCATATAAAAGGGAGCCTTCTCCTCCCATTTTCTCTAAGCATTGTCAACTATCATCAAGCAATAAGTCTTCTAAGTGCAAAAAGCTCCAACCAATATTTTGTCAAGAAGAAAAAAGTTCAAGCATCCATTGTTATACATGTTTTCAAGATTTCAAGGTGTTCAAGTCTTCCTCTCAAGCATTCAAACTCTCCATTGAAGATCAAGGATTCAAGCTTTCAAGCCTTTGAAGCGATTTGGTTCAAGCATTCAAGATTCATCATTAAAACCCTAGATCTAGCCATCATGTGTTAGAATGAATTTAGAATAACTAAGAGGGGAGGGGTGAATCAGTTATCCTCAGGTCTAGATGTAGCAAATAAAAAAATTTTGTGCTTCAGATCTACTCAGCAGTAGTAGCATAAATCAACAACTTTAATCATGCAGTTTACTGTCAATTGAAATTAGCTTGTAGTAACATAACAGTAAAGAAAACCATAAGCATTCACACAAGTTGACACA
>MU228095.1:2640431-2692612 GCA_018584345.1 Thuja plicata
TTGCTCATAATGGTGTTCTCATCAATAGTTCCATTAGCCCCTCTAATGGCATTTACAACTTCTTTTATTCTACCATAGTACTGAATGACATTTTCACCTTCTTGCATTTTCATCTCATCAAACTTACATCTTAGACTTTCTGATTTAGCCCTCAGCACATTTGTCTCTCTACCATAGACAGTTGCAAGTTTGTCCCACATCTCTTTTGCATTAGTGCAGCTCTTTATATCATCAAACTCTGAATAGCTCAATGAGGAGGCGATATCCAACATTGCTTGATTGTGCTCTTGCTTTTCTCTTAGTTGTACAGCTGAGAGAGGAGTAGAACATGGTACATAGGCATGTTCAATAAGTCACTTAGAATCATCTCCAATACAAGCCAAATGTAGTTTCATCAAGCTCTACCATGTAGGGAAGTTATCTTTGTTCAGCTTGGGAACCTCCTTATACATCTTGATCTTTTCGCTCCAAGTACCTTCAAACTATTTTCAGGAGATCAATGCTCTGATACCAATTATTAGAATGAATTTAGAATAACTAAGAGGGGAGGGGTGAATCAGTTATCCTCAGGTCTAGATGTATAAAATAAAAACTTTCTGTGCTTCAGATCTACTCGGCAGCAGTAGCATAAATCAACAACTTTAATCATGTAGTTTACTATCAATTGAAATTAGCTTGTAGTAACATAATAGTAAAGCAAACCATAAGCATTCACACAAGTTGACACAAGTATTTAATGTGGAAACCCAATATGGGAAAAACCACCAGTCACATGCTACCAAGTTTTCACTCTTCTGAAGTGATGCCCTGTGAGGAGCCAACCCTGTAAAAGGTTACAATAACACACTGCTAGGTGTGAACTGGTTAAAGGATTTAATCACCCTGTCAGGAGTGGCCTTGTTAGAGGACTTATAACATTCCAATTTGAATGTCACCTTGTTAGAGGATTTATACAAATGACTATTAATTCAACCTTGTTAAAGGATTTAACTGATACAATGGTAAGAAAGTAATCAACAGTTTGTGATATGATACATACAACTTACTTTGCAATTCAGATCCAATTACAGCTCTGATGTTAACTTACTGGATATCCTGCATTGTCATTTCAACCTTCTGATCTGCTTGGAAATCTGTCAAGCAATCACACATGCAACTTTATGCTTATGCCTTTTGCCTTCTCTGCTAGATCATGCCAAACAGTAAATCAACTATGCAAACCTCTTTGCATACACATACATCCATCCACCCTTCATGAATAACCCCTTGAGGTCATCATATACCTCTTTGTCTAGGTCAGATAAATCTTTTGCCACTTAAACAAGATCGTAGATCTTAGGTTAGGTCAGATCCAACGGATCATTCCATCTTTGCTTTACATTTACTTCTCCAAAGTAGTCTCTAATTAAATCTTGAAACCATGCATTAATTACGATTACCCATACATTAAATGACATGGATCAATCTTTAATTAACATTACATATCCCAATAAAATCAACTAAGTCGGCTAGAGATCTCAAATCTCATCATTAATCCAATTACTGTAAGTCGGCCAACATCACTGTTTCCACTCGACAATTTCAATGGTGCTCGACATTGAGAAACTTTTTGCTCGTCACAAGCAACTTTAATTGGCACAAGCAACTTTGCTCGTCATAAGCAACTTTACTCAGCACAAGCCAAACTTGCTCGGCACAGAACAACCTGAAAAACTGTCTTTGAAAGATAAACAACTAATTACTTTGCCGGAGTGTCAACTGATCAAGTACCCTTTTAGTTGCCTTAACTAAACCATTCACTTGGTCTTCTTGTTAAATCTTCTTCATCAACAATAGATATGGTACTCAATCAGATAACAATAGTCTCACCAGCAAAGGTTTGACATCAATGAGAAAAATAACAATTGCTTGCATTGTCACTTTCTAACATCATGGTGGTGTGATCTTCCTTCAATATCCTTTGTGCATCCTCAACACTCATTCATTCTCTTCAAGGTGGATTCCAAGCATACAATCATGGAGGTTTATGGTTTCTATTATGTCCAAGCTTTCATATTTACATACTTGTTTACATTTGAGTTACATTGGTATATCTATTGAATATCATAGCTTCATTATTAGATTAAATTCTACTACTTGCTAGCATTCTATACTTTATTGATTTCAAGGTTAATTCCTAAATCGAGGTTTGACTAAGGAAAACCCCTCCCCCCCCAACAAACAAATCTCTTTTTCTTGTAGGTACAAGTGCGGGACTGTGGATTTGAACTCAAATCAGGATACCCTTTTCAGCAAACTATCAGGATCCGCGAACAAATTTTCTATCGGACCTATGCAGGTCAAGGTCGAGATTATTGGATCAGGGGTGAGATTAGTGGGTCAAGGTCGACCTTTTTCATAAGACGGTGTCAGATTGGAAAAATATTTCTGAGTTTTGTTCATCTCTGCATTCCCGTTCCGGATCATACTTCATATTTTCTAGAAATAGAGTATAGACCCCAAAAAACAACATTCTTCAGATCTACAATTCTTTAGGGTTAGTACTTCCTCTCATTCTTTTCAATTACTATCATATATCATATCTCCTTAATCATAAAATATAACTTAAGATATTCTTCCTTACTCTCATTTCCAAATGGTTGATTCATTTGTGCATTGATCCTTCTTTAGGGTTAATCAATTTGGATCTTTCATTTGTGCATTTGGGGATAAAAGAAGAACATCTTATCTTCCTTCCCCCTATATGCTTAACCACACAAAAATCACATTCAAAACAACAATTAAATGTAAAGGTTAAGGAAATACACCACACCCCCTAGTCAATTACAAATAAAACAAATTTTTCTTCCTTTACAGCATGTAGGACAGTATTTGTCCATGTAGGTTTCCCTTTTTGGTTGTTTCATCTCAAACTTACATTCATATGCTTTATGACCTTTCTTGTTACATTTATAACATAATCCTATGAATGTAGATGTAGATTTAGGAATACCTTTCATTTTGCCTCTGCTTACATTTGATGTATGGCCTTTCTTTCCACAGTGATTGCATGTAAGCTTTCTTGGTCTTTGATTTTCATAGACATTCTTTGGATTGGATTGATTTGATGATTCTCCATTTTCGGTAAAACCTAGACCGTTGTTGTTATTGACTCTTCGTTGTCCCTCAAGAAAATCATCCATTCTTTTATTTTTTTCTTTAGCCTTTTTGATAATTTCATTATGTTGTTGTATTCTTAATTCATGCTTTAACTTTTCATTCTCATCCCTCAGTTCACCGATAGCTTCTATTCTTTCAATGAGTTCAACATTTATTTTGTTTGCTTCTTGACTCATAAGAATAATCTGATTTGTAATCTCATGGTGATGCTCAACATGTCTTTGAATTTCTAACTCCTTTCTTGTAGCTTCTTTGTAATCTTCCTCCTATCATCAATATCTAGTGTTCTTTCTGTTTCAACTTGTCTAGCAGAACTCATCACATCAATCATTCTTACCATTTGGGTCTCTTGACCGATTTGCAACATCTTTATTTTCTCTACCAGGTGTTGATTGATCTCCTTTAGATTTGTGATGTGCTCTTCTGATGTATTTGATGCATTACTTGTATTTGATTATGAAGACTCAAAGAAATCTGGAATCTCTTCTTCTTGATAATCTTTTTCATTTCTCCGAGTTGCCATACCTTTTCTCTCATCTTGATTCTCGCTTCTTTATACTGTTCATAGAACATCTGTATTTCAAGATTTTTATTCTCAATATTTTTATCAAGTTTGTACTTCTCCATTGTATGATCTTTTCTCTTAAGCCTTTAAGCTTTCCAAAAAGAGACTTAGCTCTGATACCAATTGTTGGGATTAATGGGAAGTATGTACTGAGAGGGGAGGGGTGAATCAATACCTCTAAAACTTTTTGTATTCTTTAATCAATTAACCTTTGTAATCAATTGCATGTTCATTCAATCTGATCTAAACTATCTTGGTGTGAGTTATATCAATTCATAACATTAATAAACATGTGAATCATTCATAGAAACATTCATGAACATAATTGACACAAAACACAAGATATGATATCGCAGAAAACTCCTGTTAAGAAGTAAAAACTGTAGTGGGAATGGCACCCACAAAAATTCACTATCTGCAAATTGGAAGGGGCCAGTTAAGGCTTACAATTTGATCACTTCTGATGATCTACCCTGCTAGGAGTATCGGTGGAGACCTGTTAAAGTCTACTCTATTAAGAGCTTTAGCAACACTAATGAAGTGTGCACTCGGTTAAGAGATTTACAATAGGACTGTTAAGTCCACCTTCCTTGAAAGGATTTTTACACTTTGCTCCACTTGTTAGAATGATAGCAAATTACAAATTAACCCGGTAAATGCAATCTCCTATTGCTGATACAGATCCTATGTAGTTCACATAAAAAGATTATCACCTTAACTGTGATTGAATAATACCTCTGATTATCAGTTTCCTCTGTTCTTGGTTCTGCTAACCAAATTCTTCTTTTTCTATTCTGGTTCTTGAAACTCTCAATTCAATCCATAGATGTGCTCATTCTATTCTCCTCTCTCTTTTTCTTTCACACACACACACACACACACACACACACTAATGAATGATTACATTATCTATTTATAGACGGATTGACTTCATCGAGTTGTGATAAAAACTATGTTAACTCTAAGATCAGGTTTACAACTTACACCTAGATCTTCTAGTCTATGTGTTTTAAATCAGTTAGACTGATTAAAACACTTACATTAATGTTTCTTGTCCCTAAAGAAATGGATTTAAAATAATTAAATATCCTATAAATAGAATACACTTGCTTTATCTGACGTGGTAGTCAGATCCACTTTTTGTGGGCTGCAACTGACTTTTGGTTCTATCTGTCAGTCATGCTTGACTATCCTTCAATTTCTATTGTTGGTTGCACTATATCTATCTTGTTAGTCTGCACTGTAACTTGCATTTCGGGTTCCTCTGTCGGGTTCCACTTTATCTTTCTGCTTTGTGATTTTCGGTTTTACACACTGACTTGTGTCAGCGGTTCTCTCTGTACTTAGTCATTTTTTGTGATCTCCTAATCTGATCTTCGGTTTGCTCTTTCCCATCTTTTGGTGTAGGCTTACCGAAAGTGTTGTTTGTATACTAATGACAAATTAATGTCATCAGTCATATGTGATTCTCTGGGATTAGCATAAAATCTTGCAACTATTCCAACTGTGTTTTCTATGTTAGGTCTTGTGTGTTCAACATACATCAATTTACCAAGCATAGATCTGTACAAAGTTTGATTTACCTCGTGTGTTTTATCTTCTTTTGTCAATTTGCATCCTATCACCATAGGTGTTCCGATTGGTTTTGATTCTTCCATTCTGAATGTCTTCAGTACTTCCTTGATGTATTTTGCTTGAGTAATATAGATACTTGCAGTCTATTGTAAAATTTTCAATACAAGAAATTTTTTAATCTCCCCAAACATTGACATTTCAAATTCTTTCCTCATTTCACAAGCAAATGAAGTGCATAGGTTATCATTACCTCCAAATATAATATCATCAACAAATATTTTAGCAATAAGGGTCTTATCATCATTTCCTCCTTTCAAATACAAATTTTTGTTATCACTTGTTCTAATAAATCCAATACTTATAGGATAGGAGTGTAATCTTTCATACCATGCTCTCGATGTTTGTTTTAATCCATATAAAGATTTGTGTAACTTACATACCATGTTTGTCTGATCAGTATCAACAAATCCTTCAGGTTGTTCAATGTATACCTCTTCTTCCAATATTCCATTCAAAAATGCAGACTTAACATCCATCTGATATACTTTGAATCCTTTATATGCAGCGTATGCAAGTAATATTCTTAGTCCTTCAAGTCTATCAATGGGTGCAAAAGTTTCTCCATATTTAATTCCTTCTTCTTGTGCATACCATTTGAAAACTAATCTTGCTTTATTTCTGATTACATCTCCATTCTTATTCAATTTGTTTCTGAATATCCATTTGGTGCCAATGCATTTTTATCACTCGGTCTTGGTACTAATGTCCATGTCTTATTTTTATGTATCTGCTCAATTTCCTCATTCATGACAGTAATCGATTCTTCATTTTTAATGCATCTCTAACATTCTTAGGCTCAAATTCACAAATTAAACAAGTGTTGTCTCTTAACTTACTTCTTGTCATCATGCCTGCTCTTTTATCTCTAATAATCTAATTTTGTGGATGATGTCTTCTCACATATTTAGCAAGTACATGTTCAACTCTCTGTTCTTCATTGTCTTCTCCTATAGGTTCATTGTGTTTTGGTTCATGATCTTCAGTTTTGGCTTTTTCCTGATTCTTGATCTGTGCTACCTGTTGCCTGGTGACAGTACCCTATTGCACGATAACATTAGGCATCTGCATCTGCATCGGTATAGTATCATGTTTTTCCATGTAGAAAAATCTACTGTAATCTTCCGGTTCTTTCATGTTGTCCTCATCATTTTTTCAGCAAATTCATCAACTTTCACATTTGCACTTTCAATGATTTTGTTAGATGTCTTGTTCAAACATTTGTAAGCTTTACTCTTAGTAGAATATCCAAGAAATATTCCTTCATCACTTTTTGAATCAAATTTACCATTTCGATAATCTTTCAGAATATAACACCGACTACCAAATATTCTAAAATAGCTCACATTAGGTGTATAACCATACCATAGCTCATAAGGTGTTTTTTTTGTATCTTTCTTCAATTGTACTTGGTTTAGTGTGTAAACAGCTGTGCTGACTGCTTCTCTCCAGTATGTTTGTGCAACACTCTTTTCAATCATCAGTGTTCTGACACAATCTACAATTGATCTATTCCTTCTTTCAACAATTCCATTCTACTGTAGTGTCCTTGGTGCAAAAACATGTCTTTTGATTCCATACTCATTACAAAATTTAGTGAACTCATCAGAAATAAATTCACCTCCTCTGTCAGATCTCAAACACTTTAGATCTCTACCAGTTTCTTTTTCCACTTTAGCTTTGTATCATTTAAACATCTTTAATGCTTCGGATTTTTCTTTTAGGAACATGACTCTCATCATTCTAGAGTAGTCATGAATAAATAAAATAAAGTATATGTCCCCATAATAGCTTTGTGTTCTCATTGATCCACATAGGTATGTATGAACTAAATTCAAAATATCATTAGATGAAAAATTCTTGCTCTTGAAATTAGATTTTGACATCTTTCCCATTTGAAAATTTTTGCACATTACATGGTCTGGTTTAGATAAGCTCGGGAAGCCTCTAAATTTTATTTTCTTACTAATCTTAACCATGTTGTCAAAATTTACATGACAAAGTCTTTTATGCCATAACCATATATCTTCATTCTTTTCTAATAAGAAAGTAGTTTCAGCTATGTCAAGATAAAATAGGTTACCTTTTGATTGTTCACCAGTGTCAATCAACCTTCCTGTTACATCATAGATTCTAGCTTTTCTATTTTCAAATGCGACTTGGTGACCTGTGTTATTCAACTGTGAAACACTCAATAAATTGTAATTAAGTCCTTTTACCCAATATGCATTCTCACATTTGATTTGATTGTTCAGCATAATAATACATTTTCCTTTCACTTGACAAGGTGTATCATTTCCCATTCTAACAGATCCACCATCATAATGTTCAAGAAATTCAAATTTTCTTTGATCTCCAGTCATGTGATGTGTACATCCACTATCAATAACCCAAATGCCATGCTTACTAACTTTAGAAATAAGTGTTGTTTCTACATACCTTGCATCTTAATCTGAATCATATTTCAAAGCTACAAACACTATCTCAATATCTTCATCACTGTCAGAATCACTGTCATTATCTTTATCTTCAACAATGTAACAAGCCTTCTTACCTTTATCTTTGTAATCTTGGTTATCTCCTCTGTCATACTGTTGGTTTCTTATGTAGTCTCGGTCATCCTTTCTGTCATTAGATCTATCATTTCTTTCATCATTCTTTCTGTTAGGGCATTTTGCAGCAAAATGACCAATCTCTTTACAATTAAAACATATCAAAGGTAGTTTACCTTTATATCTTCCTTTACCTTTGTGCAATCTTCTAACCATTAAATCTTCAAGTTCATCAAGTTCTTTGTCATCACTATCACTGTCACTATTATTTCTGATTGGGTGTTTGCTACTAGATTTACCAATTTTCAAAGTAGACATAAATGTGGATTCCATAGATGGTACAATAATGTTGTCAAATTTATTCAGCTCAAAAGAAATCAATCTTCCAACAAGACTATCAACAATAATATTATTTTCGGGTGCTGCTCTCATTTCATGTATTGCAGAGATTCTTATAGAATAAATAGGCAATAGAGTTCTAAGAATCTTACTCACAATAGTATCTTCATCAATAGTTCCACCTGCTCCTCTAATAGCATTCACAACTTCCTTAAGTCGGGTACTGTACTATGTTATGTTTTCACCTTCCTTCATTCTCATATCATCAAACTTTCCTTAGAGACTTTCAGCTTTGGCTCTCAGTACATTTACATCTCCTCCACAAACTATTGTAAGCTCGTCCCACATCTACTTGGCAGTTGTACATGTCTTGATGTCCTCAAATTCAGAATTAGTATGTAAAGAAGCAATCTCCACCATGATAAGGTTCTGTTCATTTTTCTCTTTCATATGATTAACAGTCAAAGCTCTAGTAGGTAGAATGAATTCATTATCTAGATAATCTGCAATGTTGTCTCCAATCCCTGATAGGTATAATCTCATTTTTCTTTTCCATGTCAGAAAGTTATCCTTGTTCAGCTTCGGTGTGCCTCTCTTATATATCTTGTGATCTTTAGCTTAAGTCCTTCAAACATTTCTTCTAAGCACTGTATGCTCTGATACCAATTGTTAGAATAAGTGAGAGGGGGGGGGGGGGGGGGGGNGGGGTGAATCAGTTAGCTCCCAATTATCCTACAGTCCCAAATTCCTCCAGATGTATATAAAAACAAATTCAAACATATAATTCAACTCGGTGAATTGCATTCTGTAATCTCAAACTTTAGTCACTAGTGTTTATCGAGTATCAGTAAATTAATACTATGATTACCGATCTAGGTCAATAAAGAAAGTGTAAAGTAAAATAACAATCCACAACATTCATGCACATTGACACATGGATATTTAACATGGAAACCCTGCTAAGGGAAAAACCACCTGGGACCGGTAACCCAAAATATTTTCACTCTTCTGAAGTGAGCTCGGTGAAGAGCCAACCCTGTTAAAGGTTACAATGCACACTGTTAAATGTGACATGGTTAGAGGATTTAAAACTAACAATTCTCTCTTGACCATGCATTCACTATGGGGTCAACAAGAAAACACTCAACATTCATTAGAATATCATAATAAAGACTTTCACTGTCCTACTCAGTTAAGAGATTTATCTGTAATAATGGTTAAACTGATATAATAATGACCTGATTCAAATACAACTCTGTTTTGCATATTTTTAGATCTATGCTAAGTACATAATACCTCTGTTCAATTTGTTCACTTCACTTCATCTCATACTCCATACTTGTTCTGCTTAGTAACGCTCTTTCCTTTGTTTGCTCGGTGATGTCTGCAGAAAATGCTCAGTTATGTCTTTAACCAGTTTGATCAGTCATGTATAAACTTCACATGTGTGCATCATAGCATCATGTAATTCATAATGAATCTCTTGTCTCTTATATAGACATCATAGCTCATTTAATTTTCATCCTTCAAATATTGCCGCTTAATCTCCATCATTGATTTTGCCGCTTAAACCATCCTCGACAATTGTGTAAAAAACACGTTTCAATCTTTGTCATCCGATCTTCATTGAATTTTCATAACCGTTTGATCAAAATAACAAACTTTATCTTTTACCTCGAAATCATCAATTTCCAGCTCAACATTCTAGTCAGCCTCAGTTTGATTAAATTGCTTGGTCAATTGTTGTGTCGCCAATCCCTTGCTTGGTTATTATTGTGCTCGGTATACACTGTGTTTTAATCGGTATTCACTGTCTCTCGGTGTATACAAAACTCTTCATTTACCAACCACATAAACATTGTTTGTTCCAGATCTTCAATCCATAACAAATGTTTTCCACCATAATAATACTCAAATAAGTTGACATCAATGACAATACATTAACTGATAATGTTTATCATCACATCTGCAACTCGGTTGACTATCAACAAATGACTTCAAACATACAACCAGTTGTAGTTCATCAGAGTTCATCATTGACAATTTCATGACAGATGTCAGCAAGAGTACATTTATTTTGACAAATGATTGTGCCAACAATGGAATTTTCTTCACCAGTGAAAATTACATATTCCATATTTACCATTGGATCCATCTGCATTACAATCCACATGTACCTATCAATTGGCTAAATAATGGATAAAATTATAATAAAAAAATTCAAACCACATGTACCTATCACATTCATTTCTCAAATTTACACATTCAGGTCATAGCAAGAATAAATAAAGTTAACAATGAAGTGGTCAGTGATAAGCCTAAAGTATGGCCTAAACCGATGAAAATAATCAAGGAAGACAAAGAAGTACTCCCATACAAGAACGTGAGGGCTTTGGTTAAAGAATGATAGAAAGGAATGTTTGGGAAAGGGAAACAATACTATTCTCTAAAAAATCTGGAAAACTCCCATATGCTATAGTGGGTTCCCCTCTACATATCTAAATTGTGCTCTGGAAATGCAAAACATAGTTATCTGAATTGGACAGATTCAAATATGTTTTCAGCCTAAGATGTAATTTATAATACATATATTCCCGTTACAAGTGGACAATAAACAAATTATGCTAAAATTTGTTTTGTATGTTTGTGGGAAGGAGGAAATTTTAAATTTCCTTGATTAGAGAGGATACAAGAGAGGGCTTTTGTCTATAAAAGGAGTAGGGAATGCAACGTTTTATATCGAATAACAACAGTTTATTGTGAGTTTATTAAAGGGAGAAGTATGACAAGACAAGTTCACTTCAGTATATATTGCAGTTGTGGGGAGAACAATGTTGATAATCAGCTAAGAATATTGTTCAAGCTCCAAGATGAATCCCTATTGCCTGCGACCAAGCATGTCATTGGGCCAATTTCATAGAATCACTACTATAATGTAGTCTTATTAGAAAGATTCCTTACCACGATGGTTGATACCTTTAGAGCATGTTACTAGGATTTAAGGATGACATATGCATTATTGTGTAATGATTATAAACATGTTGTTTCAGTGGTTATGATGCAAATGAAAATAGATCATAAAAAAGGTTTTATTGCTGGAGTTTTTGATGCTAAAGCTATGGCCAAGAAGAAGAAAGTTGCTTAAGCTCTGACTTTGTTTTGTGAAGGATTAGCCAATCTGGACGTTACTTCATTTGCCAAATTTGTGGCAAACAATGGTGATCTTTTCTTTGCCTCTCAGCTTGAGAGGATCAATGTACTAGCTGATGGTTACCTTACCATAGCCAAATGGATGTACTAGATGGTTAGCTTGTAAGGGAGCTACCCCCTTTGGTAGTTATCTATATAAATAAATAAAAAATTACCCAAATGCTCATTAACAGTGGATAATCTTCTTTTTAAAACCCCTTTGAATGCACTGAAAATAATAAAAATAGTCCATGATCTATGTGCAGAAGATAATGTATAACAAAAGAGTCATCTTATATTGCATAAGGAAACAAGTTACATATGAAAAAGAGTTTGCTACATACTCTATCAGGGTATACATATAAAAATGAGTTGAATGATATGAAATGCTCGTGTTTAGAGCTTTAATCTAAATATGATTATTGCAACAATCTAAGAATTGAAAACTGGAAGTGGAAAAGGAACATATATAATGTTGTGCACCTATGATTGGAATCTGTGCGTGGCTTTGGAAACTGTAAATGGCTTGAATTTGTAGGTCCTTCCACTTCGCTGTTGGTTTCCATGTGTTTTCAAAATTTGGAAAATCAAGATGGTTTTTCCAACTCATTGCTTAGCCATTTTTCAAGAATTTATTTTCAAATTTCAGATTGTCAACGATTCTTCCCGCTACTTCTTACGTGCTTTAGGATATTGTTGAATAAAAAATACCTCTAAATATTGCATTCCTTAGCCAAATTTCTAAAGCCCCAGTGTCCCTATTATATTCCCAATATATTACATCAGAATTTGGGGCTATAATATTCCCCAATATGAATGCACGTGATATGATATTGCCTAGCTAGTGAAGACCTCGTGATACATATAAAGGGTTGTGAAAAATTAAACCATATTCATAATATGTTTAAATGATCAAAGAAAGACAAGGAGACAATTTCAACTAACATTTCTTTGCTTGAAAGGGAGGTCATATATATGTACCCATTGTTGTGATGTTACTAAAAAGCTTGAAGCATTACATGGATATCTAAGTTTATGACTAATTGCATATATGCTATTATTTGCAAGTTTATATGTATGGATGTCCATTGTATGAATTGACTTTAGCTTTTCAAAATTGTTGTGCATTATAGGTGAGACCATCCTTGAAGGTTCTTGTTCTTCATATATTGATAAGACGATGTATAGGGTTTTAATGTTTGACCCATTAGTCTTAGTGTATAAGAGGTGGAAATCTTGGTCAACATCAGTTTTCATTAGAGGTTTAGACATGCGAGGCAATCTTTTTTAGTAAGTATTGAAGGTTTACAAACGCTAGGACTAACTTCGTGGTTGAAAGTCATTTCAATAAGTTAGAGATTAAATATGTGGATGCAAAGATCACTTAAATTGTCCAAAAGTGATCAAAATTAATACATAAATGTAAAACTCATACATCACAAATTTTTCAAAATTTTGTAACAAATATAACATCCAATTCTAAATATTCATTTGTACCTTTGTTCTCAATTCTCACAATTTTAATTTGATTGCATCTATTTTGGTTTTTTCCTTTGTAGCATTCTAGGTTTTCATAATTCCTAACTTAAAAAGCCTCGATGTAACAAAAAAAAAAATCAAATAGGAAAATTTGAAAAACCGATACAAAATTTTCAACCACAAACGTCATCAACTCAAAATTGGTGGAAAAAATCTAAATGAAAATATGAATGTCCCTACTCACTGGTAATTTAACCCACTGACACGCACAGTAGATTCCCATGTCGCCTACCAGTCAGTACCCTCTCCCAATCCCATTGATTTGGTTTAGCCGACTAAGTCACTAGCCCACACTTTCAACTTTTGAAAACTCTGGCCCCGTTAAAATAATTAAATAATTCACAACAAGACGCAAGTTGCATCTCTGCTTCGAAGAAATGAATCCTTTTCCGACGGAGACATCTCCAAACCTTCCACTAGGCCGCCTTTGCACTCGGCTAATATCACACAACCACCATGTCGATCAATTCTACGATTGTTTCACATACAATTTCGTAAGTTGTTAGCTTTCTTTCATCGAATTTAATCAACTCCGAAGCACGCAGCTAGGATTTCAATTTGCAAGAAAGGATTGTTAAGTTTTCCATTGATTCAGGGGTAAAAAAAATTAGGTTTAGTTCTGGGAGGTCCTCTGAGTTGAATTGGGTATAGTCCAGAAACAATATCTTCTGATCGAATTGGGAATCAGGGTATTAGGTATGCATAGAATTGGGAATTTAGATAATTGATAGGCAAATAAATGGGAGGTAGGATTATGGGTGTATAAAAAATGGTAAGTAGGATTTGAATTATGTTAAAAAAATACGACCTAGGTTATTTGAAGAACCAAAAACTGGGTTGCAGGATACTGGGTATACAAAAAACTGGGAATTAGGATGCTGGTTATACAAATGATTGGATATTAGGATTCTAGGTATATAAGTACTGAACTCGTTTGTACTCTCTAATGATTATGCAGATAGCAGCACAGAGATAGGTTCATTCAGGTCGTTTATGCTCTCGACCTATCAATACGATCCTATAGTCGTATTTTATTTTTTGAGGTCCTGTTAAGGAGTTCAGAAGAATAAGGGCATCTTACAATCACAAAAAAGATAAAATTTCAAATGGATCCTTACAGGAAATATGACGATGGGAGTTTTGGGCATACTGGATCCAATTACTACCCCAATCCTCCATACGCCCCCCCTCCTCATTCAGCTTATCCACCAGGACCACCACCACCACCAAATCCATACGGATTTCCGGGACATGGGCCTGATCCTTATTGGCAACCCCCACCTCATCAGCCCCCTTCTGCAAATTATGGTCCCCCTCAGCCACCCTCGGGGCAATGGTCAACGCCTTCAGCTTCTTTCTCTCAAAATCACCCATATCCTTACAGCCACCAGGGAAGTATTCAGCATTCTGATAACTCATATCACCATCAAGGAAGTTTGCAACAACCTGAGAGCTCATACTACAGTCAGGAAAGCTTTCCACATGATGGTCCATACCACCATCAGGGAAGTTTTCAGCCCGACAGCTCATACCACCAACAAAATTCCAATTCTTATAACCAATATGGACCTTCATCTTCCATTCCACATTCCCATATTGACCACCAAACCAGTATACCCCCAGCCTATCATGCACCGGCTTCCAATCTGGAGACAGTTGCCCCTAGCACGTCTTATCCATCTGCACCACTGTACCCATTGCTGGATTCAATGTCGTCAATGCGCTTGTCAGACCACCCTCAACCTGCTGAATCCTCACCTCATGCAGGATCCTTTCACAAGCCCATTTCAATGCCACATTACACTTCACAGAACATTGACTATTCCAGTCCATCTTTTTCAGGCAATAATGGATCATTGTCAGGTCATTCATTCCATTATGGACAACATTCACAGGATTCTTATGACAGCAGTTTATCTTCCGAGTTATCTCCGGGACAATTCGGTTCACAAGATTATGACAAACTTCAGGTTGTTCCATATGAACCTTCTGGTACATCTCTGAGGTTTGTCCTGTTACATGGGACACTGGATGTTTGGGTTCTTGAAGCAAAAAACTTGCCCAACATGGATTCTTTCTCAGAAAATGTTCGGAAGATATTTACAACAACACCTTCTGGTAAAACTTCGGCAAGAATAGAAGGGCATATATCCCAAAAAATAATAACGAGTGATCCATATGTGACAATTTCTCTCTCTAGTGCAATAGTTGCGAGGACTCGGGTGATTAGCAATAGCCAGAATCCTGTATGGAATCAACATTTCTCTATTCCTGTTGCACACAATGTTGCTGAGGTGCTTTTTTATGTCAAGGACAGTGACTTTGTTGGTGCAGATCTTATTGGTGATGTTGCAATACCTGCAGAGAAACTCATGTCTCATCAGAAAATAGAGGGTTGGTTTCCCGTGTTAGGCAACAATCGGAAGGTCTGCAAGGAGGGAGCTGCACTTAAGCTCTCAATGCAATTTTTCCCAATAGAAAATCAAGTGATGTACAGATTTGGAATTGGTGCCGGACCAGACTATGCTGGTGTGCCCAACACATATTTTCCTCTCAGAAAAGGTGGGAAAATCACTTTGTATCAGGATGCTCATATGCCTGATAATCTTCTTCCTCCTGTTCAACTTGATCATCAAGTTTGGTATGAAAATGGAAAATGTTGGCAGGATATTTGTGAGGCTATTCTCCAAGCTCGGCGGTTTATATACATTACTGGATGGTCTGTATATCACAAGATTAAACTGGTGCATGGAAGTGGAAATTCAAGTTTGCTTCATTCAGACTCCACATTAGGAGATCTTCTCAAGTTTAAATCACAAGAAGGCTTGCGGGTGCTCTTACTTTTGTGGGATGATCCTACATCAAAGGAAATTCTTGGGATAAAGACTGTAAGATTGAGACAAATGCTAACCTTGCCATCTTGAAAATGGCATATATTTAGTTGTTCTTTTCATGAAGAGATCCTCCAACATTTTGTTATCACACATCGTTTTAATACCTTTTGTGCAATGCCTACAGGAAGGTCTCATGGGAACACATGATGAAGAAACCCGAAGATTCTTCAAACACTCTTCTGTTCAAGTCTTACTTTGTCCTCGAATCGCTGGAAAAAAACATAGTTGGTTTAAACAGCAGGTGAAATGTTCTTCTGCTGCATTATTTATCTTCAAATTTTCTTGTGAGTTTTGTCTTTGTAAATTGTGAGCAATGAAATTCAGAATAATAAATGAAATCAAAACAAATATTCAACTTCTTTCCTGAAAACAATGCAAACCTTAGATCAAGCATGATTTTCTTGTACTCTTGATAGAGTGTGGAAGCTCAACAAATGTGCAAGCGTTTCTGTAGCATGTTGATAATTTCCAGCATAGATGAATTTGTGATCAAGATAATTTTATTGTAAATTCATGGTCCTTGGATTTGAAAAAGAAGGGTGAATTTATGTATTTGTTTGGGTGAAAGAATGAATGGCTGAGATTGATTCAATCAAATTTGGAACTAGGGATTGATTTGGAGTTACTAATTTGATTGATTAGTTAGCCAATTTGATTAGCTAATTAACTCCCTTGATTGATTAGCCAGCAAATCTGATTGACTAATTAACTGTAATGTCCCCTTCTTGCACCTAGTCAAAAAACAAAAAAAGTGCTTTCTCGAAAAAATAGCGAAAAAGAAAAAATGTATTTTTTCGAAAAAGTTGTTGAAAACCAAAAAGATGTACTGTGAAAATAGCAAAGAAGCAAAAAATATGCGTTGTGAAAAACCCATGAAAAGCAAAAATACACTTTCCCGAAAAAATAGCGAAAAAGCAAAAAATACTTTTCAAAAGAGTGACAAAAAGCAAAACGCTTTTGTAGCAACTCAACGCAGGTCTGATCCAAATTTTCACTCTCTTTCCAGTGTTAGAGATTATGTTTGTATTATGATCTTGAATTTGTTTGCAGAGATTTATACAATGGTATTCAAACTTATAATCAACTGCAAGGAACAAGAACTGAAAAGAGACTAATTCTGAAACTAACATCTGATTATGTTAATTACTATATAACGTTTAATCAGAAATACACAGGGATTATATTCATTTCTTCTAACCTCAGTACATGCTCAAGCTGGTAATGTATTTGGTTTGGAAGCAACAGTACAATCACCTCCAAGCATAGCCAGTAGGGTAGGCAATCAGCTGCAGCACCTCAGAACTACTTATGCCACAAGTAGCAGACCCTTTCACCTCTGTAGCAGCTGGTCAAAGAGTGGACAGTCATTAATCCCTGAACTATAACTCCCCAACCTTCAATTGATGCCGGGATTCAAGGGTGATCAGGTATTGTGGTGCCTCCAAGCCACTTCCTAACTCTCCAAACAGACCAGATTTAGGTGACAATAACCTTCAACACCAACAGTCACCTTTCATATTGAAGCAATGCACAGATAGGTCTGTCACAGCAAACTGGAGGTGTCTAATACAAGGACAGATGTCACAACAGCCACAAGATCCTTCCTTTGTCTCTCCAAACTGAATAGCTCCCAAGGGCAGTGACTCCAAGATTCCTCTGATTTAATTGCTCAAATATATGCAAACCATGATTACACAGGTCTGTAACAACAAAAGATAATGTAATAGGTGTTTTGTTCATTGCTGGTGGCAGAAGTCAGCACTATCAATCTTCACCACTCCCAACAAACCTTCAAAATCCTACCCCAAATGACTGAGAATCTTTGAAGCAGCAGCCTTCCTTCTGTATAAGAAAAGTACTGTAGCATTACTGTTCACAGCACTGTTCATGCCATTGTAACAAGTACGAAATTACTGTAGCAGCTTCAAACAAGTCTTAAATTCTTCAAAATCACAAACCCTGAGACTTCACAAATTTGAATAAACTTATCTCTTAAAACCCTTCAAAGATCTTCAGCTTAAACTCCATCATTTTCAACATTGTAGTGCAACTGAATCTTGAATGTATTCACCTCAGAAAATGGAACTGGGTTTTGGTTCAATTCCCCAAACCCAAGGGTTTTCGTCCTAATGCTGTCTAAACAGACCAGAACCTCTCAGAGCTCTTCCAAGAAAATAAAATAACCAAGCATACCAAATGACCTACGTAAGTTTGCTTTTATAACATTCTCAAGAGGTTCCACTCTTTTCACCAATCCATGTGGGATAAAACAAATCACCTTTTTGGTCTCCCAAATATTAAAGGCCTCATTCTTTTAAAACATATTAATTTTCTTCTCTTACTTAGGTTGTCAAATGTCCCCTTTTTAAAAACAACGTTGTGTTACTAGGCCAAGGGGTACAAGTTCCTTAAGTTATAAAGTGACAATATAAGAGACTTAGGTAACTAAAATTTAAAATATATTTATTTTAACACAATTAAACTTCACCCAACGTCGAAGAATGACATTTCATTGTTGGGAAATAGAGGCCAACCCAACTGCTAAAAATAGACATTTACTAAAAATAGAAGCCGTTAAAAATATTGTCTCCAAACACCAAATTGGCCCAATCCGAGATACACTGAAACTTACTATAAATAGTAAGTGCTCTAAATGACCACTACTAAAAATAAAAAGTCGTGGACAAGTTGTCCGAAATCACTGCAGAAGGTGATGTTCATCTCCATTAATCCAACTGAACTCGTTGGTGCATCATAAACCCCCCAAAAGCCAACACCAATTGCACAACGAGAGAATTGTGAAAATGGGGATATTGCAACTTTTTTGTAAAATAACTCTCAAAAGTTATAAAAGAGAGATTGGGGCTTTTATTTGGCATGTTGAAGTTGTTATCTCATGTTATGTTGTCGACAGTGTTTCGTGACCCGCAGCGAGTAAGGCGAGTCATCCGGGTTGCCGAGCCAAGTGATACTCGGCGGGTCAGGGTGACAATGACTCGGGACTTGCCGAGTCAGACCACTTGACTCACGTGACTCGTCGAGTCAGCGAGTTAGGGATTGATTCGCCAAGTCCGTGGTCCCTGACTCGATTGCGCGACATGCCATTTTGGAAGTAAAAAAAAACATTACTTTTTTAACTATTTTTTTTTGCATGTCTTTTCCTTATTACCCTAAAAGGTGTCTTATTTGCTTGTTATGAGAAGAAGAGAGGAAGAAAAACAAGAGGCCATAGGTTAGCAACCAGCAGGTAAGAAGAGCTAAAAACCTTCCACAAATTACATTGGGGTAGCGGTATACTTGCATTGAGAGCATCAAGGAGTCTATAGCAGTTGTTCCAAGACTTCTCAACTCATTTGAAAGAGGTAAGTGTTAAATTTTATAGATTTTGTTGGATTTTTTTTATGTCTATGGATTTTTCATTTTGTTGTAAAACTTTTTAAGTTTAACTTTCCAAATCTTGAATGTTTTCTATTAAAATATAAATTACATACTTCAATGAGAGAAGTAGAACAATAGAAAACCCTAGATTTTTTTTAGAAAAAATTATAAACATGTATTTACAATTTTTTCTAAAAAAAATGTAGGGTTTGCAGATTTTTCTAAATTCTTCCTTTGAAATTTGAAAATTTTCAAAGAAAAACACAATGCACAAATGTAGAGGTTGCTGACTTTTTCTATTAGTTTATAACTTTATAAAATACAATACACAAATGGTTATTTGTTTGTAAAATTGTCTTATTGCAGCAACCTCCACGTTTTGGAAACAATAATTTTTCCCAATGGCTCCTCCTAATCCTCAACCTAAGCCTAAGAGATATGGTCAAAAGGATGAGACTTGGAAATATACTGAAGAGTTTCCTGGTAGAACAAGAAATCAAACAAAATATTTTTTTTTACAGAAATAAACCATGGTGGCATCAATAGATTTAAATACCATATTGCCGACATATGTGGCAATGATGTTGAGCCATGTAAATTAACAACAATCGAGGCAGTTTGTTTCTGTTATATCCAATTAGAAACATTTGAATAAGAAAAGGAAAATAAGAAGAGGCAATTGGAAGAGTTAAATGCTATTGGTTCCCATTCATCTGCAACCGCATCTGCATCTGTAGGCTGTGTTGGAGAGGGTTCTTCCATGCCTCCCTTTTGTCCTTGTGCTTCTGCTAGTGCTAGTACTTCTGCTTTTGCTCCTCCTAGTGGCACTGTTACCCTTGGTCCTAGAGTCTAGAGATCTAGGTTGGACAATTATTTTGTGCCACACACTACTCCTGGTGCACAATCCTCACTTGAGAGCATGAGTTGGAACAAGGAGGTCCATGATGCCACAAGAAAACAAATTTGCAAGTTTTGGTACTTTTGCAACATTCCATTTATTGTAGCTAGATAATTCTTTTTGATTTGATTGCCTTAAGTTTAAAATTAAATTTTAAAATTTATAGTTTGAATTTGAGCTCTACTTTGTCTAATGATAATCAATTTGTGACAGTTCTCCGTACTGGCAAGGCATGATAGACACCGTAACCACTTGTGGAGTGGGGTTTAAAGCCCCTACTGATACTGAGTTAAGTGCCCCCCTCTTGTTAGAAATGGTAGATGATATGAAAGTTGAGCTAGAGGATCACCAAGAGTCTTGGAGCCAAAAGGGTTGCACCATCATGACAGATGGTTGGACGGATAGGAGGAATATGACACTCCTAAATTTTCTCGTTTCCTGCGTAGGTGATGATCATTCTACTTCCCTAAATGCATTGAATAATTTAAATTTTGATTTATTGATTGATCAATGATCATTAATAATTATTTTGCTTTATTTTCAGGATTCACCATGTTTTTAAAGTCCATTGATGCTTCCGCACATGTGAAATATGCCACATACTTATGTGAGGTTATTGAGGAAGTCATACGCGAGGTGGAGGAAGAAAATGTGGTGCAGGTGGTGACGGCTAATGCAGCAAGTTAGGTTGCTGCAGGTAAACTTTTGATGGAGAGGCACCCAAAAAAGTTTTGGTCTTCATGTGCGGCTCATTGCCTTGACCTCATGTTGGAGGATTTTGGTAAGTTTGAATTGGTGAAAGAATGCGTTGATAGGGCCAAAATATTTGCAAATTTATCTACAATCATGCATTGGTCCTTAGCATAGGCGAGGGGAGCTGCTTCTTACGGATCTTAGTAACAAATAACTGGCCAAACTTAGCAATCGAGCCCCTACTATCTATAGGACGATAGTGAGTTGGCCGCCTCCTATTAATTGATAAGATGAATAGTTTCGAGATGCTCGGATTCTCAGTAACACACCTGAGCTTTCAATTGTACCTCCGCCTTCTGATGTGTAATGTCCCCAATCCCGCAGTAGGCCTGGTTAGTCTATCTCCCCCATCCGGATAGGCTAAAGGCTTTTTTCAGAGGATGTCAGCCACTCACAGGCTTCAATGCGCGAGCATTTATTATTTGGGCTCATTTTATAAAGTAAAGTCACTTTACTTTATAAAAAGATATTATAAAGTCACCTTATGACTTCAAGTTACTTTATTTTATAAAAGTGACTTAAAGTAACTTAAGTGGGCACCTTTATCCCACATGGCTTAAGTTGTGGAGTTTTCCTTCACTTCAAGGTTATAAAAGAACGAAGCTTTCTTGGGAAAAGCACAATGAAAGAATATAAATAAGAATTCAAATTCTGGTTGCATTTGTGACTGGTTATACCTATCTTGAGGATGCAAACCCTTAAGAAAATTTTGGAAGGTTGGACGTAGCCCCAGCATTTCAACAAGGTGGAATCACTACAGATTTCATATTGGAGCCTAATGTGTAAGTGGAAAAATAAACATCCCTGAATTAGCATATCGATTTATTCAGTTATCTCCATAATTGCCATAGCTGTGGTGTATCAGACAAACACATGAATTCCAGAGTGTTGTGAAACTCCCTTGTTAAGGACTGTGATTAATTCCGCAAGTTGTATTTTGGAAACACACCCCTCATTTCTATTCGGCGCACCTGGCTTCAGATTTGCAGAGTTGTAGTCTCATTGACGTTGCACGTCAAGAGACAGGGGATATTGGTGGACGCGGGACTGTGCATCGCATGATATTAGAACGCGGGGAGTAATACTCTTCCGAGCTGCGGATAGAAACATGGGCTTTCAGACCGGAGTGTACCAACACGCACACCACCCAACAGAGATAGCACGCGGGCTACAACATTACTCCAGCCATGCGGATAGACCACCAGTAGTTTAACCACCCAACAGAGATAGCACACGGGCTACAACACTACTCCAGCCACGCGGACAGACCACCAGCAGTTTAAGGCATCGCGTGGGAAGTTAGCACCATCTCAGCGTGACTACAGTCAGACGTTGTATCCATAACAGCATGGGAGTCAAGTAGGAGATTACTGCGGGTGGTCAAGAAGAGCCGCTGAACCATGTTGCAGACCAACAGCCTTAAGTGCAGACTGTGACAGCAGACGCCGTCACTCCAGCCACCTACACCATATACCACTTCAGCGGGCAAGCAAGGACATTGTCCAGGTAGTTTCGATATTGGCCTTGGACTAGTTTGTTGATAAAGTATATCGATTTATGGATTGCAATGGTTACTTCATGTGGTGAAATTATTTTACAAGTGTAGTGTCAACCATATATGTTTTTGTATCTTTCCATATATCAAGAACTCTGAAAACAAGAAGACTCGTGAACTCCTTGTGATATTTAGAAACTCAAGTGCTAGAAAGCAACATTCATGCATATTTTTCAGAATAGCTTCGGTTATCAATTTTTGGTCATATAACCTGGGTGAATCTCTTACTGCAAACAAGAATATCTCAGTGTAGAAGTTTTAGTAATAAAACAATTACAGTGTTGACTTCCAAAAGATAGAAACTTGCAGTCGTTTTTTGTTCAGTTGTAGCCAGTATCATTACAGTGGTGTCAAAGCCTTGATCTTGCTATCATAGTGGGATTATTTTCAGACTTTCAGTTGGTTCAACAGTAGCTATGTTGGCCAGGTATGCATAGCAGACACATGTCACACGGTTTTAGACATAACCGAGCTAAGCAGGAATGGATAGGTTCTTCCGTACATGTTGATATAGAGACCAGTCATACAAAGGACGAGGAATTTGTTCTCGAACAGGTTACTCTGGGTGCAAATATGGCTGAGGAGACAGAGAGAGAGGCTAGGGAGACATTGAGACATATACGAGATGGACAGGACCATATTGCTGATGTTTTACACCAGCTTATAGGGGTTACCCAACAGTTGTCAGTCACAGCCAGGAGACCCATTAGCCATCATAGTGGTAGAGGCAGTGTAGCGGGATCACCTAGGGCCCTCACTCATACGTCCAATAGGCCCCTCATGCCTAACTTTGCGGATATTAATGCAGGGGAAGAGGTAGCACCCCCCAGAGGCCGCAGACATTCTTCCAGAGCATGTGATGACCATGCATGACGAGTGGAACATGTTACCAAACCATGTCAAAGCAGATTTGACTTTTCCCCAATACATGGTTCAAAAGAGAGTTCGGCAGGAACCAGCAGGATAGAAGACCCAGGGGTCCGAATAGGGACTTAAAACATGTTATGAATAAGTTGACTCTCCCTACATTTGATGGCAGCGGTAGGACATCCGTTAGAGCTTGGATTCACAAGCTAGATATCTTCTTGACTCTCAAACCCATGTCGGAGACTGAGGCAATTAAATTTGCCACTATGCATTTAGAGGGAGCTGCATATGATTGGTGGCATCACGGCCTTGTCACCCAGGACCACGGATTGACTGCTTCCTATGAGATCTTCAACATGAGATTGATCACCCGTTTTGATATGAAAGACATAGAGGTCTACTACAGGGAGTTAGCACAACTGAAACAGGGTGGGTCATTATAGCATTACATTGATGAGTTTCAAAGGATCTCCATTATGGTTCCGGACATGTCAGAAAAGAGAAAGGTAATGCTGTTTATTGAGGGCTTGCAGGATAAATTCAGAGGACTGGTTAGAGTTCTCAAGCCAGACACCTTGGATGACGCTATTAAGTTAGCACATGATTTGGATTCACCTTCCTCCATATTACAGCGACCTAAGAAAACTTTTAAGGGATCCTCTTCGTTCCAAAAAAATAAAAATCAGAGTAAGGGTATGCCTCCTAGGCTGGATTTTGAGACTAGAAATGAGTTGAGGAGGAGGAAGTTATACTTTACTTGTAGGGAGCTTTGGACTCCAGATCACAGGTGCTTTGGGAAAGGCAAACTACATTATATTGAGGTAGCTTCTGAGGATGAATATGACCAGTATGAGGGCAGCCATGAGGAGGCTTAGGTAGAGCAATCAACAAAAGGAAAGAAGAAGAAAGCCCCCCACAAGCAGCCCCCAGTTACTTTAGCATCCCTTTCAGGGATTCCTACATGTCACCCTTTTCATTTGAAAGGAGTGGTTAGAGGGTAGAGGATTGTTTGCCTTTTAGATACAGGTGCTACACATAATTTTATCAGCACGGGTATGGTCTCCAGGAGGAGGTTACAAGTAGATGACATTCCAGAGTTTGAGGTCAAGGTGGCAGGAGGGGACTTGTTGAGCTGTACAGGGAAGATCTTTGGTCTTCCAATTCACTTTGGAGATTACCTTCTAGAGGCAGACTTTTATGTCATTGACCTAGACAATTTGGATGCAATTTTGGGTGTGCAGTGGTTACAGACTCTAGGGAGGTACACCATAGATCACAAGCTGAAACATTTGGAGTTTATGCAGGGTGATCAATAGGTGATTCTTAAGGCCATGCTAGATGGCGACCCTAGATTAGTATCGACTCACAAGATGGAGGCCATCATGAGACATAGTGACATGGAGTGGGCAGCCCGGTGCTTCAATCCTCTAAACCCACATCGGATTCAGGGCAGTAGGTTCACTTTGATGTTCAGAAGGTGCTTGATAAGCACAAGTGGGTTTTCGAGGACATTCCACCAGGTATACCTCCAGATAGAGGATTTGAGCACATCATAGAGATGGAGGAGGGTGTTAAGCCCGTGATTACTACACCTTATTGTCATCCTAGGCACTACAAGGAGATATAGAAGACGATAAAGGAGTTCTTAAACACGGGTCACATCAGGCCCAGTTGTAGTCCCTTCGTTTCTTCAGTGGTTTTAGTGAAGAAGGATGGTACACTTCGCATGTGTATTGATTACTGTGCACTGAATAAGAGGACCATTAAGAACGGGTACCCCATTCCCCAGATTGATGAGCTGTTTGATGAGCTACATGGGGCGGTTTACTTCTCGAAGATAGATCTTCGATCAGGGTATCATCAGATACGTGTCCGTGAGGAGGATGTGCATTAGACGACATTCAAATGTCACTACGGGCACTATGAGTTTCTAGTGATGCCATTTGGGCTCACTCATGCACCAGCTACCTTTCAGTCTTGCATGAATCACTTGTTCAAGAAGCAGTTACGCAAGTGTCCTAGTATTCTTTGATGACATCTTGGTCTTCAGCAGGACTTGGGAGGAGCACTTGAGGCACTTGGATGAGGTTCTTAGCATCATGGAGAGTCAGTCTCTATTTGCAAAAGAATCCAAGTGTGAGTTTGGATTGATTGAGATCCTCTACCTGGGACATGTGATAGGGGTAGATGGAGTTAAGGTCCATCAGGAGAAGATACAGGCAATCATTGACTGGCCACCACCGCGGAATGTGTTAGACTTGAGAGGGTTCCTTGGGTTATGTTCTTACTACAGGAGGTTTGTAAAGGGATTCTCTCAGACAGCAGCACCCCTCACCGATCTCACTCAGAAAGGGGTTTTCAGGTGGACAAATGAGACAGAGATAGTCTTTGATAGACTCAAGACTGTCATGACTACGTGCCCGGTTTTAGCATTACCGGATTTCTCTCGTCCGTTTATTCTAGAGTGTGATGCCTCAGGTAACAGGGTTGGCGCAGTATTGATGCGGGACAGGCATCCCATAGCCTATGAGAGCAGGAAATTGAAGGACAACGAGAGGTACTCCACATATGACAAAGAAATGCTTGCCATCATGCACGCCTTAGCTAAATTCAAGCAGTATCTGGTGGGTGGCAAGTTTACAGTTAAAACGGATCACAACCTGCACTACTTCTTGGAGCAGAAAGAGTTGAACGAAAGACATCAGAAGTGGGTTAGTAAAATCCAGGCATACGATTTTGACATCGAGTATGTCAAAGGTAAAAATAATATTGTGGCTGATGCACTCTCTAGGAGACCTTCAGTTGTAGCTTGTTGTGTCCTATCAGAGATTTCCGCAGATTGGAAATCCCACTTACTGCTTGAGTATTCTAAGAATACTCAAGCATGTAAGATTTCGGACGGTTAGCTCCCAGACAACAGGTACACAGTAATTGATGACATCATCTTCTACAAGGACAAGATTTACCTAGTGCCAGATTCTAAGCTTAAAGCTAAGATAATGAGGGCTGTTCATGATGCGCCCACAACAGGACATCCAAGGTTTTTTAAAACCTATAGGCAGGTTAGAGAGAGGTTCTCATGTAAGGGCCTCAAGGACGATGTCCTCTAGCATGTCAGAGAGTGTCAGATTTGTCAGCAGAACAAGTCTGAACACGAGCTCCAGACCGGTTTACTGCAGCCCCTACCCATTCTTGCCCAAAAGTGGGAAGGTATTTCAATGGATTTCATTAATGGTTTGCCGAGAGTGCAGGGTAGGGACAACATTTATGTGGTGGTGGACAAATTTACTAAGTTTACTCACTTCTTTGCCATTTCAGCAGATTGGTCAGCTGTACAGGTGGCTCAATTATTCTTCCGAGAGGTTTTCAGACTGCATGGTCTTGCACAGTGACAGGGACAGTAAATTTCTCAGCACCTTTTGGCAGGAGTTGTTCAGATTGGCAGGCACTGAATTGACTCCCAACACCAGTTACCATTTTTCAGATGGAGATCGTGAACAAGTGGGTAGAAGGTTATCTCCGGAATTATGTAGCGGGGCAGCAGAGGGCCTGGGTCAGATGGTTGTACTTGGGGGAGTTTTGCTACAACTCCACCTACCATATGACTATTGGCATGTCACCATTTCGAACTCTCTATGGCAGCGAGTCATTATCTTTCATAGACTTGGCTCTTTAGGGCAGCAGGGCGCCAATTGCGAGAGAATGGCTACAGGACCATCAGGATATCCTTAAGTCTCTCAGGGAGAACATTCAAAGGGCACAAAATCAACAAAAGATAGAGCGAACACCGGATAGAGCGAACTTTTGAGGCAGGCGATTTGGTTTACCTTCGTCTCCAGCCATACAGGCAGAGTTCTCTGAAGAAGAGTGGATCGGAAAAGCTCAAGCCCAAATTTTATGGTCCCTACCGCATCTCTAGGAGGGTGGGTGAAGTGGCATATGAGCTCGAGCTGCCAGCTGACAATCGGATTCATAATGTTTTTCATGTGTCTTGCCTCAAGAAGGCAATAGGACAGCAGATAGTCCCTTCAGTTGAACTATCCCCACTTGATGAGGGTAAATTGGTTTTGGAGCCAGTTGAGGTGATCGAGATCAGAGAGAGGAAGCTGCAGAACAAAGCTATCAGAGAATACTTGATTCAATGGAAGGACTTACGGATAGAGGATGCTACATGGGAGGGTGAGTCTATTCTGCAACACTCTACATTGAGATTGCTTGAGGGCAAGCAATCCCGGGAAGGGAGGAATGTAATGTCCCCAATCACGCAGTAGGCCAGTATGGTGCCTAGTTAGTCTATCTCCCCCATCCGGATAGGCTAAAGGCTTCTTTCAGAGGATGTCAGCCAGTCACAAGCTTTAGTGGGCGAGCATTTATTATTTGGGCTCATTTTATAAAGTAAAGTTAGTTTACTTTATAAAAAGATATTATAAAGTCACTTTATGACTTTAAGTTACTTTATTTTATAAAAGTGACTTAAGTGACTTAAAGTAACTTAAGTGGGCATCTTTATCCCACATTGCTTAAGTTGTGGAGTTTTCCCTCACTTCGAGGTTATAAAAGAACAAAGCTTTCTTGGGAAAAGCACAAGAACAAAGCTTTCTGGTTGCATTTGTGACTGGTTATACCTTTTTTTGAGGACGCAAACCCTTAAGGAAATTTTGGAAGGTTGGACGTAGCCCCAACATTTCAACAAGGTGGAATCACTATAGATTTCATATTGGAGCCTAATGTGTAAGTGGAAAAATAAACATCCTTGAATCAACATATCGATTTATTCAGTTATCTCCATAGTTGCCATAGCTGTGGTGTATCAGACAAACACAAGAATTCCAGAGTGTTGCGAAACTCCCTTGTTAAGGACTGTGATTAATTCCGCAAGCTGTATTTTGGAAACACACCCCTCATTTCTATTCGACGCACCTAGCATCAGATTTGGAGAGTTGTAGTCTCATTGACGTTGCACGTCAAGAGACATAGAGGATATTGGTGGACGTGGGACTGTGTATCGCATGATCTTAGAAGGCGTGGAGTAATACTCTTCCAAGCTGCGGATAGAAAGATGGGCTTTCAGATTGGAGTGTACCAGCACGCACACCACCCAACAGAGATAACATGCGGGCTACAACATTACCCCAGCCACGTGGACAGACTACCAGCAGTTTAAGGCATCGTGTGGGAAGTTAGCACCATCTCAGCGTGACTACCGTTGGATGCTGTATCCATAAAAGCAGGGGAGTCGGGTAGGAGACTACCGCGGGTGGTCAAGAAGAGCCGTCGAGCCATGCTGCAGACCAGCAGTCTTAAGTGCAGACGGTGACAGTAGATGCCGTCACTCCAGCGACCTACGCCATATACCACTTCAACGGGCAAGCAAGGACATTGTCCAGGTAGTTTCGATATTGGCCTTGGACTAGATTGTTGATAAAGTATATCGATTTATGGATTGCAATGGTTACTTCATGTGGTGAAATTATTTTATAAGTGTAGTGTCAACCATATATGTTTTTGTATCTTTCCATATATCAAGAACTCTGAAAACAGGAAGACTCGTGAACTCCTTGTGATATTTAGAAACTCTAGTGCTAGAAAGCATCATTCATGCATATTTTTAGAATAGCTATCGATTATCATTTTTTGGTCATATAACTTGGGTGAATCTCTTACTGCAAACAAGAATATCTCAGCGTAGAAGTTTTAGTAATAAAACAATTACAGTGTTGACTTCCAAAAGACAGAGCCTTGCAGTCGTTTTTTGTTCAGTCCTAGCCAATATCATTACATGATGGTCTGCCTCGAAACTCTCTTTTCTTTTCAATACCCTATTTTGATACGCTTTTGAACTTTTTGAATTTAGCATTATGAGGCAATAAATAAGGCAAAAGGAGTTGGCTCATCCTGGTATTACGAGATTTGCCTCAAATTTCCCTACACTAAAATCCTTGATGAAATCAAAGGCATCTTTGAGGCGCATGCTTGTTGATGAGGAGTGGACTTCCTCATCCTATCCTACGACCACTGCAGGGATGGATGTGGCAAATTGCATTTTTGATGAGGCAGGTTTTTGAATCCCTTGTACAGAGATCACGCAGGTAAATTTATTACAGATTGTTTAATATTTAGTATAATTTTTTTATAATTTTATTTGCATATGTTTGTTTTGTTTGCAACTTTGCAATTTTTCTTATTTTCATGCACACTTGTGACATAACCGTTTTTGTTTAACATTATTTGCAGGTCATTGAGCCCTTGGTAGTTCTCCTACGAGTTGTTGATGGGGAGAAGTTCCCTATGGGCTACATATATGAGGGCATGGATAGGGCCAAGGAGGCCTTTAGATCCATATATGCAGGAATTGAGGTTAAGTATGATCCCATTTGGGAGAATTGATAGGAGATGACAACTACTTTTACAGGCCCATCCATGCGATAACTTATTTCCTCAATCCGGCATTGCGTTTTTGCAAAATATTCAAGTCGAATGACGAGGTTCTTAGTGGTCTATATACAGTGGTACAAAACATGTCTACTGATAGCACAACTATACTGCACGAGATGGATGCATATAATAATGCAACATGGGTGATTTTCGCAGCCAGGTAGAAATATATGTTAAACTTAAGATTCTTAAGTTTATGGCTTATGCATTTTGATTTTATAATCTAGCCTTAAAGTTGAAAATGAGACTGATTTTTTTTTTCTTTTCCTTATTTCAGATAGACGGTGGCAAATGTTTGGGCCTACAAACCCAAACCTTCAACAAATTGCCATCCACATATTGAGTTAGCCATGCAACACTTCTGGATGTGAGCGCAACTAGACCATGTTCGAGCACATCTACTCGCAAAGGCGTAATAAATTGCCCGTGGAGAGGTTGAATGATCTATTCTTTGTTCATTACAACCTTCGTCTTAGGACCAGATAGATTTTTGACATTGACTCCTCTCCGATCACTCTAACAGAGGTCGATCTAGAGTTCGAGTGGCTCACTGAGTCTACCAATTTTGCCTTTACTGATGAGGACCTTGAGTGGGTTGACCTGGCAGACAGAGAGGCTGAGGCTGTGGCTATGGCAGAGGAGGATAGAGCACGATCAGGCACAACTGATGTTGATCAGAGTGACACCTCACAAGCGGAGACTGTGGCTGCTCAGTCATCTAGGACCTACCTTAGGCACCTTTGTAGGAGGCAGACAAACTACTCCGAGGCTGAGGCTGAGCCAGAGCCATAGACTTGTTTTTGTTTACACATGTTTGGGAACATTTGATGTCATAGATTTCATGGATTTATATACATTTGACAATATTTATAATTCTATATATCTATGTTTTCTGTTTCCTTCAGCTACAATTTACGTTTGTACTTATGTGATGGATGTATGTGATCGAATTAGCTTCTATTTGATGATGCTATAGTGTATTTAAGCTTATTCAATAATGGGTGCATGAAACAAGTTTTAAATCGTTACAAATCTCTAAGTTTCAAGGGTTTTTTCATTTTGCCGAGTCGCTGCCAAGTCATGAGTTGAATCATTCTCGCCAAGTCCGAGTCTAGGAACTTTGGTTGCCAGAATGACTCTAGGGTTCATGTTTTGATTGATTGAGGATGATACCCCTCTTTCAGTTACTGGTTTTGATGGTGAAAGACCCACCCTAGTTGGTTGGCTCTCATAGTTGTAGGTTTTTTCAGTGTTCTTTAAGATTTTAAGAAGGTTTTGATTTGGAGTAATGAAGTATTTTGCAGTTTTCTGATTTGGGTTTATAGTATTTGGTGTGTCGTATGGTTTTCAGCTTTGTGATGTGATTTTCTGAGTTAAAAATCAGACTTTTCAGAGGCCTGAAATCTGTTTATTGTGACAACTTTATATGAAATATTTGCTGGTTAAGTTTTAATACTTATTATTGGGTTTTTTGGCACTTGTATGTGCCCCTTCTTGTCAAGTTTAAGTGATTTTTCTACATGCGTGATGGTCTGATTTTAATGATAAAAATTCTGATTTCAATTTCTTTTCTTTGATATTGTAATTGGAGATAACTCCATATTTGAAGGGTTTCAACTTATCTTGTACTAGTTGTGGCGATGGTGTCAAGCCCCCACTTAACTCAGTAGCTGCAATTTATGTTTTGTATTGACAAAAGGTGAAGGCTCACCCCCCTCTCATTTGTTACAAGCAAACTCTTTCTTCCTTCTATGATTTGTACTAATTGAGTGGCGATGGTTTCTAACCCCACACTCCATATAGTTTACTGATACAGTTTACTATTGTGAGCATTTGATTTGTTAGTTTATGTATTTGCATGTATCAAAAGCTAACAATAAGCAACCGTTTTACTTTAATTTCTATATTGTTTCATATATTTCAAAAAAAATAATATCAGGGGTGGTTATTATAGTGGTATTAGAGAAAGTTTTTCTTGCCAGCCTATGAAAGTAACCTTCCATCAGATTTGAACTTTCTATGAGTGAGAGGGTATGAGGATACTATATTAGAGAATAGAGAAAACATCATTGGCGGCCCCCACAAGTTCCAGAGGGAGAAATGGAGGGAGAAATAGTTACAGAGATATTAGGCATGCATCAAGAACCTCCTAGAGACGGTGAGAACACAACGGAGAACATGTCGGATAGAGGAAAGGAGAGAGCTGGTTCTTTGAACCCAAATGCATAGATGGGAATGAGATTTGAAACTATGATTGGTGTGGTGTCTCAAATGTTGAGTAAGCTTAATCAGAGTATGCCCAATGATACATATGGTAGTCAAATGGTTCACAGAGTAACCAAACAAACAATGCTGAGAGTAGTTCTTCAAGTCAGCAAATTAATAGTCAAAGGCAGCCTATATCAGCATGCTCAAAAACTTTCTCAAGACCCCTCCAACCCACTTTCACTTAGAAGGAAGCCTTGTAGAATGTCAATGGGACTCCTCTACTTTGGTGGATGAGTTAAGGCATATCTACGTTGAGTATGACACCCTTCTTGACCCACTCAAGAACAACTTGACCTTCAATGAGTTCATGGATCAAAATAAGAAGAGGAGTGGAGGGAGAGCTGATTATAGAGAACCAGCAGTTCAAAGAGATTTACAATATGCTTTGGGTAAGGTCATGCTTGGTCACTTTGATAGGAGTGATAAATGTTCGACTAGAGCTTGGGTGCATAAGTTAGATAATTATTTCACTCTAAAACCCATGGCTGAAGATGAGGCAATTAAGCTTGCCACTTTGCACCTGGATGGAGTTGCACACTAGTGGTGGTATTATGGTCTCATTTCTTTGGGTCATAGATCAATCACCACCTATGATGAGTTTACTACCAAGCTTATTGAGAGGTTTGATAAGGACCTTGAGTTACATTTTAGGGAGCTTGCTCAACTGAAGTAATATGGTACAGCGGATGCATACATAACAAATTTTCAAAGGCTTAGTGTTATGGTTTCAGGGATTACAAAAAAGAGATCGATTGTCTTATTTAGTGAGGGACTTATAGAGCCACTTAAGGTGTGGATTAAGGCATTTGATCCTTCCACCTTACATGAAGCGATGAAGAAAGCAAGAAGTATGGGGTGGGCTGCCCCCTAAATCAAAATATCAGTCCAAACCCTTCTCTCACAAAAAGGACAAGCAACATTTCTCAAATTGCACCAATCAGTAGAAAAAATCAGTCACTAGGCTTGATGAAGATACACTAAGTGACTTAAGGAAGTAGAATTTATGCTTCCCTTGTAGGGAGCCGTGGAATCGCGGACACAAGTGTGCATCAAAAGGGAAAGTAAAGATAGAGTACTATTCTGCTGAGGAATCTTTATTAGAAAAATCAGAGCGGCAACCTGATTTAGAGGAGACGGAAGAGGAAGAGTCTTCTGAAGAGGGTGAAAAGAGTAAGGAGAATGATGGGAAGCTTGACACATAATTTCATTGATGAAGGACTAGTAGCACGTAGAGGACTTCAAATGCAGGAGGTGGATGGATTTTGGGTAAAGGTTGCAGATGGATTCACAATTAATTGCATTAGGATGATCCCACAATTGAGTTTGTAGTTAGGGAACTACGAAGTCAAGAATGACTTCTATGTGGTGAGTATTGGAGATGCTAATGCAATGATGGGGATATAGTGGCTTCAATCACTTGGTGAGATCACACTTAATTTTTAGATCACGAAGCTGAAATTCAAATCAGGAGGAAAGAATGTGGTCATGAGAGGAATGTCTAATGGAGGATTACAAGTTGTATCTTTTAGACTTATGAAGAGGTATTTAGACATGATTAGGTTGTGTGGGCAACATAGTGTGTGGTCATGCCTATAGTTACGAAGGAAGTTAAGAGATCATATCCACCTGACATTGAGGCTCTGCTATCTAAGTGAATCAAGGTGTTCAGTAGTATCCTTGCAGGTAGACCTCTTGATAGAGGCATTGAGCATTTGGTTGAGTTAGAGGAGGGGGCTAAACCAATCATCAACGCTCCTTATAGGCTTCCTAAGGGCCCGTTTGGTTGGCGGAATTTGTGCATGCTGGAATTGCCAATTCTAGAATTGAATCCATTCTAGGTTTGTGCTATTCTCAAAATGAATTCTAGAATATGGCTGTCCTGTTTGGTTCACCTGGAAGATGACTGAGAAGATGCAAATTTTGTGTTTGGTTCCACACAACTAGAATTAGAATTGGAATTTTGTTTTTGTACACATACACATATATACACACATACACATATATACACACATATGTGTATACACACACGTGTATATATACACACATATACACGCACACACATGTGTATATACACACACACATGTGTGTGTGTATATACACACATGTATATATACACATGTACACACACATATATATATACACATACATGTATGTATATACACATGTATACAGATACATACATGTGTATATATACACATGTATACACATATACACATATGTGTATATATATACACACATACACACATGTGTGTATACATACATATACACATATATACACACATTTGTGTATATATATACACATACACATATATACACATACACACATATACACACATGTGTATATACACACATATGTGTATATAGATATGAGTATGTATATACACATGTGTATATATACATACATGTATATATACTATATATACACACAAGAGTATATACACACACATGTATATTCACACACGTGTGTATATATACACACATATACACACGTGTGTATATACTCATGTGTATATATACATACATGTATCTATACTATATATGTACATGTGTGTATATACACTCATATGTATATATACACACATGTATATATACACATGTGTATATACACACATATATATACACATGTGTATATATACACAGATTTATATATACATTCTGATAGCAATATAATATTAACACAAAAATGGGAATGAATTTTCCTTCACAAAATAATACTCTCAATTCCAATTCCAATTTTCAATTCCAATTCCAAGTCCTGAGGGGGAATTGTGGAATGCTCAAAAAGGCCCAAAATTAGAATTTGCATAACCCTATTCCAATTTTTAATTTTGGAACCAAACAGGGAATCGAACATTTTGGGAATTCGGAAATGCCAATTCCCGTTCAATTCCAATTCCACCCCTCAACCAAACGGGCCCTAAGAGACATAAGGATGAGATAGAAAAGGCAATTAAGGAGCTTTTGGATATGGGGCACATTAGACCAAGTAAGAGTTCTTTTGCTTCTTCAGTAGTGTTGGTGAAGAAAGATGGTACCATGCGTATGTGTATAGATTATAAAGCGTTGAACAAGAAGATTATCAAAAATAGGTACCCCTTTCCACAGATAGATGAGCTACATGGAGCGACCTATTTCTTTAAAATAGATTTGGGATCAAAATACTATCAGATTAGAGTCAGAGAGGAGGACATAGAGAAGATTGCCTTAAGATGTCACTTTGGCCATTTTGAGTTCTTTGTCATGTCCTTTGGTTTAACTAATGCTCCTGCTACATTTTAGTTGTGTATGAACATGATATTTAGGAAGCAATTGCATAAGTTTGTTTTTATCTTCTTTAATGACATTCTCATTTTCAATAAATCTCAGGAAGAGCATTTGAGACAGTTGGATGAAGATTTGGGTATCCTTGAGAGCGAGTCTTTGTTTGCCAAGGAGTCCAAGTGCGAATTTTGCATGACAATATTGTTATATCTTGGACATAGAATCAGCTCCAAGGGAGTTAGTGTCATTCTTGAGAAGATCAAAGCCATTCTTGATTGGCCTCCACCCACTAATCTTACACAGTTGAAGGGTTTTATTGGGTTATGTGGTTTATATAGGAGGTTTGTCAAAGGATTTTCTCAGTTGGCTGCCCCACTTATAGATTTGACAAAGAAAGGAGCCTTTGCTTGGTTGGAAAAAGTGCAGCAAGCTTTTCATCATTTTAAGCAATTGATGAGCACATGTCCAGTATTAGCAATTATGAATTTTTCAAGGCCCTTTGAGCTTGAATGTGATGTTTCAGGTGAAAGTATTAGGGTTGTCTTAATGCAAAATAAACACCATGTTGCATTTGAAAGTAGGAAGTTAAAGGGAGGTGAAAGGAGCTATTCAGTCTATGACAAGAAGATGTTAGCCTTAATGCATGAACTGGCTAAATTCAGACAATATTTAGTTGGAGGAACATTTATTGTTAAAACTGATCACAATGACTTTAAGTACTTCCTAAATCAGAAAGATCTTAATGGTAGGTAGCAAAAATGGGTTAGCAAACTCCAATCCCGTGACTTGGAACATAGTGATTGATGCATTGTCAAGAAGGCCACATTTGTGTTCAATTTTAGAGATAGCAGCAGATTGGAAGGAGCAAATATAAGTTGATTATGCAAAGAATGCTCTTGCCAATAGCATTCTTGATGGCACATTACAGGATGACAGGTACAAGGTAAGGGAGGGTCTCATTTTCTATAAGGATAGAATAATGTTAGTTCCTGAAACTAAGATTAAAGATCAGATTTAAAAACATTTCATGACATTCCAATGGCTGGTCATCCTAGCTATTACAAGTCTTATAGGCAGATCTGTGAGAGATTCTCATGGAAATGTATGAAAGATGACATCCTTAATTATGTTTGTGAGTGCACAGCGTGTCAACAAAATAAAAATGAACATACTTACCTTGCTGGTCTACTGCAGCCCCTCCCTATTTCTACTGAAAAGTGGGAAAGCATTTCAATGGCTTCATCAAAGGGCTTCTCAAGGTGCAAGGGAAGGATTGTACCTTTGTGGTAGTGGATAGATTGATTAAATTTGCTCATTTTTTTCTATTTTAGTAGTCTAGGTGGCAGATTTGTTCTTCAAAGAGGTGTTTAGACTTCATGGAACACCTAAAAACATCATTAGCGATAGTGACAACAAGTTTATGAGCTTGTTTTGGTTGGAGTTGTTCAAATTGTGTGGTATTGAATTGACTCCTAGAACTAGTTATCACCCTTAGACTGATGAGTAGACAAAGATCGTTAATAAATGGGTGGAAGGCTACCTACACAATAATGTTTCAGGGCAGCAAAATGCATGGGTTAAGTGGTTGGATTTGGGGGAGTTCTGTTACAACTCAACTTTTCATGACTATCAAGATGTCTCCTTTTATGGCCTTATATAGTCATTAAGCTCCTAGCTTCATTGACTCACTTTTTGGTGATTGCAGAGTACGTAAAGCCAATGATCTTCTTCAAGAGAGTCAAGACATTATGTGAGGGAAAACATACACCGTGCTCAAAATCAGTAGAGCAAAGAAGGTTATGTTAGGAATATTGCATCATTAAGTTTATTAGGTTTGTTAATTAGAATAATTTAATGATAAAATAAAAGTGAGTTGTAATAAAAACTCAATCAGCTATTCTAGGTGTAAATCTTATTAGTTGGGATTTTCATGAGTTGTAAAACAACTCATATATTAGGAGTGTTGTTCTCTATAAAATAGGATCTAAAAAATCCTATACACATGTATTGAACAAAATTTGGGATATAGAAAAATAACATTATTATTGTTTGTATTTTTTTTTGTCTATCTCTATTCTTCCAAAATGGTATCATAGCGGGTCTAGGCTTAATTCTCTCAATGGAGGGCCCAAGAAAATGAGAATCTGTGAGGTGTAGTACTTAGTAGAATAGGATAGGATAAAATTAGCGTTGGAGAGTGATTTGTTGCAGTGAGAATAGATTATTTATTATTTGTTGAGAGTGGAGTGGCAAAGGATGTTATGCTTTGCAAGCAAAGGACAAAGCATTTCTAAGGCATATTCACAATGAACTCCAAAGCATCACAAACAGCTCCTCTAGGAATCGGAGCACCAGTATTATCATAGAAAGAAAGGAAGAATGAATTGAAGAAGAGGGCATTGGTGCCAATAGCAATATAATTCCACGAAGAGGACACAAAGCATGCAAATTTATTAAGATTTGAGGTGCCAAAGATTGGTATTGTGTGCAAGAATCATTCCAAAATTGGAATTGATATTCTCATTTTATGTTTTACTGCCTTATTTAGAGGCAACATCATCACAGTAGAAGCAAGGAGGAGGTGGCCATAGAGAGGGGATTTATAGCTTTCCTTTCAAGTTTTCAGGAGCACGTCTACATCGAGTGTTGAGGGCAAGTTCTCATATTAATCGTTTTCTTTCCTTGCTTATTGCATGATAGAAGAATGGCATTCAAGAAGCTCGCCAATCTTCTCACCTTGTTTTAAATTTGACTTCGAGACTTAGTTTCCGAGAAAGCATAGAATTTGATTTGTTATTGAGTGAAAGTCATTTTGGCGTCAAATATTTCTTAGGAAAATATTCATCCACAACCATGGTGTAGTGTCCTCTATGGAATACTTAACAAACCACCTAGAAACCAATATTTGCTTTAGTCATTTTGGCACAAATAGTTGTCACTAATGCAATTTCACTACCCTGTCACAAGTGACTAGCGAGAGGTCATTGAATGTCCTCCAACCTTCCATGCCTCCATCCTGCAATGGACTTGCTGCTTAGAAAATTTGATTTTGGAGCTCAATTTTAGAATACTCCCCAACAAAATGGATGTTGCGTACAAGCAAGAGTGCATCCAATCATAGTTAAAATACAGTTTTTATTATTTTGTTTACATCAACAATCTAAATTGACTCTACAAAATTGATAAAAGTAATTTGCGAACAAGTAAGCTCTACAAACTAAAAATACTTTGCAACACCTCACCACACACTAGCTATGGTTACAACAGAAAACTTATCAACCAATTACAAATTAATTTTTCATCAAAATGATGCATTACTTACATCTTCTATGTGGACCAGTGGCATCAATCTTGTTGAAAGATGATTGGAAGCAATGCTTTGTAAATCTATCTATAATGCATGTGATGTGCACCACAAATCAACACAAAAACACAAAATTAATGGACATTAATGTGATGGCCTTACCACAAGAATTGAAGGGAAAAGCATACGACAATTTATCATTCTCTTGAAAAATTTTCAAGCTTAGATGTTTGCAGCTTATCCAAGCAACTCACCACACTTTTGCAATGAAGAAAGGACAAATTGAAAGTGAGCCTCTCTGCATCACAATCACTTCTGTAGAAATAGACTGATCATCAATTAATTCACATGAATTCCTTCTATCAGGCAAGTGCTTGTAGTGAAAATGTTGATTGGTGCAAAATTATTTCCACCGTCAAGACTTGTCATGCCTTTCTTATCAAACTTTATTTGTTGTAATGATGAGAGCAAACTCAACTGCAATAATTCTTGTGGAAGTTGATGTGAAGGATCCAACATTGAGAGGGTGATATAAATAATTGGATGTGTTTGTCCCCAATCACAAGAGTTGGTGATTATGATTGGACGCGTGTGTCCCCGATCATAATTGTTGTGAGTAGATGTGTGTGTCCCTGTTCATAACTTTGATGTTGGATAGATGTGTTTGCCCCTATCCAAACTTGATGTAAGACCTTGGATAGATGTGTTAGTCCCTAACCTGGTTCCATGGGTAGATGTGCGTGGCCCTATCCTTGGATGAAAGTATGGTGGGCATAGTGAGGTTAGTTCCACTATTGCTTGTCATGAGTAGATGTGTATGTCCCTACTCATATCGTATGATGAACAACTGAACGTGGTCATCAAGTATTGTTGGTTCAATTATCCCCATTTGGAGAATGATGCAATATGGGGACATGTTAGGAATATTGCATCATTAAGTTTATTAGATTTGTTAATTAGAATAATTTAATGATAAAATAAAAGTGAGTTATAATAAAAACTCATGTAGATATTTTAGGTGTGAAACTAATTAGTTGGGATTGTAATATACGTTGTTAAAACAACTTATATATTTGGAGAGTTGTTCCCTATAAAATAGGATCTAAAAATCCTATAAATATGTATTGAACAAAGTGTGAGATACAGAAAAAATAACATTATTATTGTTTGTATGTATATATTTTTTTGTCTATCTCTATTTTTTCAAAAGCTTAAGCCTCATTTCTATGGACTTTTTAGAGTCACTGAGAGGATTGGAGAGGTGGCTTATGAGCTTGAGCTACTTGAGAGTAGCAAGGTGCATAAAGTTTTTCATGTATCTCGCTTCAAGAAGGCACTTGGGCGTAATGTGACTCCTATAGAGTTGCCTCCTTTGGATGAGGAAGGCAAGCTGATATTGATTCCGGAGGCAGTGATTGATTTTAGAGAGCGTACCTTACATAAGAGAGCTATCAGGGAGATCTAGTGAAGTGGAACAACTTACCAGTGGAGGATGCTACTTGGGAGAGTGAGCAAATTTTACAGCATCTAGAGTTGCGATTGCTTGAGGACAAGCAATCTTGGGGAGGGAGGACTGTAATGTCCCCTTCTTGCACCTAGTTGTAAAAAGCAAAAAGAACGCTTTACTAAAAAGTAGCAAAAAAGCAATGAAAAAGCAAAAAAACCTTTTCCAAAAATAGCGGAAAAGCAAAAACACTTTAACAAAAAATAGTGAAAAAGCAAAAAGTGGCAAAAAACAAAACGCTTTTTCCTAAAATAGCTCACAAAAGTTATAAAAGAGAGATCGGTGCTCTCATTTGGCATGCTGAAGTTGATATCTAAGGTTACGTTGTCGGAATGACTCTGGAGTTCATGTTTTGATTGATCGAGGACGATATCCCTCTTTCGGATCGCTGGTTTCGGTGGTCAAAGACCCACCCTAGCTGGTTAGCTGTCATAGTTGCAGGGTATTTAGTGTTCTTGAAGCTTTCAAGAAGGTTTTGATTTGGAGTGATGAAGTGTTTTGCAGTTTTCTGATGTGGGTTTCTAGTATTTGGCGTGTAGTGTGGTTTCCAGCTGTGTGATGTGATTTTCTGAGTTAAAAATCATACTTTTCAAATGGTTTAAATCTGATCATCTTGACAAATTTATATGAGTTATGTGCTGGTTAAGTTTGAATACTGATTATTGGAGTCTTTGGCACTTGCGTGTGCCCTTTCTTATCAAGTTTAATTAAGTTTGCTGCATGCTTTATGGTCTGATTTTAACGATCAGAAACTCTGATTTCAATTTCTTATCTTTGATATTGTAACTGGAGCTAACTCCATATTGAAGGGTTTAAAGTTATCTTATACTAGTTTTCTAATTCAATGGTGATGGTGTCAAATCCCCACTTAACTCAATAGCTGCAATTTATGTTTTGTATTGATAAAGAGGTGAAGGCTCAACCCCCTCTGATGTGTTACCAGCAAACACTCTTTCTTCCTTCTATGATTTGTATTGATTGAGTGGCAATGGTTTCAAACTCCCCACTCCATATAGTTTACTGTTGTGAGCATTGTATTTGTTAGTTTATGCATTTGCATGTATCAAAAGCTAACAATAAGCAATCATTCTACATTAGTTTCTATATTGTTTCATATATTTGAAAAAAAAATCAGGGTTGGTTATTACATTAACTCCCTTGATTGGTTAGTCCACTAACTTAATTGGTAAGTTAACTGATTTGGCATGGACCAGAATGTGGATGAGAATATTAATTAGATATATGTGCATGGTGTAATTAGGAGCTAATTAGTTAACAATGATTAGTCAATTAATTAAATGTAGGGTGATATTAGGGTATTTGAATGTGATAATTAATTAATGTAGTGTAATTAATTAATCAATATTGTTAATTAAAAAAAGTATGTACAAAAGTAGTCCAGAATATTATTAAAAAAAGTATGTACAAGCCTTTTTATGTGTTACCCCCTCTCACGTGTTACCAGCAAACACTCTTTCTTCCTTCTATGATTTGTATTGATTGAGTGGCAATGGTTTCAAACTCCCCACTCCATATAGTTTACTGTTGTGAGCATTGCATTTGTTAGTTTATGCATTTGCATGTATCAAAAGCTAACAATAAGCAATCATTCTACATTAGTTTCTATATTGTTTCGTATATTTGAAAAAAAAATCAGGGTTGGTTATAACTTTAACTCCCTTGATTGGTTAGTCCACTAACTTAATTGGTAAGATAACTGATTTGGCATGGACCAGAATGTGGATGAGAATATTAATTAGATATATGTGCATGGTGTAATTAGGAGCTAATTAGTTAACAATGATTAGTCAATTAATTAAATGTAGGGTGATATTAGGGTATTTGAATGTGATAACTAATTAATGTAGTGTAATTAATTAATCAATATTGTTAATTAAAAAAAAAGCATGTACAAAAGTAATCCAGAATATTATCAAAAAAAGTATTTACAAGCCATTTTAAGGGAATTATTTATTTTGGGAAGACACAACTGCTGTTACCCATCCTTGCTTATATGGTCCAGAATTTAATGTTATTTACTGTTAGGAAGTGAATCGAAATATGGAATCATATTTTTTATTTATTTTCAGGAAGTGGGCACCATCTTCACACATCATCAAAAGTCAGTACTTCTGGATTCAGTGGCTGTAGGCAGTAGAAGAAAGATTACAGCTTTCCTGGGAGGACTTGATCTTTGTGATGGACGTTATGATACTCCAGAACACCATTTATTTCGAACTATGCAAACTGTTCATAAGGATGATTATCATAATCCAACTTTTACGGTAAAGTTGAAAAGATATTTTTTGTGTATTTTTACTTCTTGTAGTAGATGGTTGTAACTTTTAATTTTGAACAAGTTACAGTGCCTTCGCATCTTCTCTGGTATTCTTTATAGACAGGATACCAACTCAAAAGATAAACAACAAATAAACTTATTTTTCTCTTTTAGAATTTTTGTAATAAACATGCCTAGAGTGGACTCCAAGAATGTAAAAGAGAATAACTACCCTGCACTGGCCATCAAGCTATAGAAAATAGCCAATAAATTGATTGACTAAACTAGTTGTCATTCATTCAGACAAACTGTTCTATTGGACCTATGATCTAATAACTCAAGATGCTGTTATTATGTTTATAAGCCACAATTAGCAATAAACAATAATATTAGTAAAGATGGTAAGAAACATATTTTCCTGAAAGTAACAAGTTTTAAAGTACATTCATTAGGAACATGAAAGGTGAAGATAAATAGAATAATTTTACGAAAAGGATGGATGGAAATTTTTACTTTTTGGTCATCATATTTTATATATTTTTCCCATAAAGTTAAAATGCTTTTTTTGAATTACTATGATATATATGAAAGAGATGCGCTTAATACAAAAACCAAGCACAGTGTCATGCCTGAGGCTTGGAATAGAGCATGTTTGGAATTAAACAGTACAGACAAGAGAGATCAATTTAGAAAAGAACACTTTTGTTAGAACACAGAAACAACAGACCTCAAAAGTGTTGTATACACCTAGCACATAATACTTTTATTCCTTTTAGATATGCTGTTAAACAAAATATAAAAGCTATTTATAGATTTATTTTTGAGTTAGGTAGTCTTGAAATAGGGAATGAACTCCATTTACAAAGACAAACATTTGCTTTTTGCTTGGGTTGGGTTAAACTAAATATCAGATCATTTTAGTGAATGAATCAATTTTATTAGGGTTTTAATTTCTCTTTGAAAACAACAAAGGACAGAACAGTTTATGAGGAAGATCCTCAGTTCAAATTAGTAGGGGAAGCTCACTCGAAAACCTAACGCTGTGGGCAAGTTTACCATTATGCATACTGTATAAGATTATCATTTAGGTTTGCATGAAATGAGATGACTAAAAAGTAAACTTGGTCAATCTTTTTTATCTTAGAGGTTGAGCACAAAACCCAAAGGTAGTTATCTCACAATGAGGTTTTCTGATATAAGATTTGCAACAAAAAAATGTGAATTAAAATTCAAATGCTTACTATAGCTAAAGTAGACTCCAACAGATCCACAACAACATGTTAAGATTAAATGAAACTAATGCTAAATATCAAACCATATTGTAAGATTTAAGGAAAGTAAATAACTCAGGAGTACACAAAGTTGCCTGACAGGATGAAAGACAAGTGCTAGTATAAAGCTCAACCCATTTACCATAATTCACCTATCAAAATCTTACACGAGCACAATAATGCAACTTGAATGGTTGAATGATAATATTTGCAGCATAAGTCCAACTTCAACTATCATAAAGATTTTATGTGCCCAAAACACTTTTTTATAAGTCTACAATTAATATTTTTCAAGAGTTTCAAAACTATTATTTAAATATCTTAAGAAGACTTGTTTTAAAGCAACTCCATCCTTGACTGCAGGAAAAGCAGAAAGAAAACATTCTAAAGAAAATTAATCTAAGAAAACTAATAAAAGTTAAATAAGGCGTATACAATTATACAATTGCTGGGAAACAGCTACTGTTGGAGTTGATAACAACCCAATGCAGTCAATATTAAAATTCACAGGTTGCACATGAATGATCTTTGGGACTCCAGAACACCTTTATGTGGTGGCACCTGAAGAATTCATCATGTTTGACTCCTTTGTGATGTTTTGAAAAAGAAAACTCTCTAAAAGTTGTATTTTTTAAAACTAGAAATATGTTCTGAAAATTTGGAGAACTCTCACTGAACATGTAAACTTTGATCATAAGCCTATGCCAATCTTCTGCCAACTTCACAAGCCCAACTGTATACCTTGAAACTGAAATCCTAGAGTGCATGAAAGTTATATTTTTGGATTTTAGGCGCTTGAGGATAATGAATGGCGTCATGTCTCTAGTGTTTTTTATGTTATAAAGATTGATTGCAGATCAGTAGTGGCATAGCCGCATAACCACTAAATGTGTGTATGCCATAACAAAAGTGTGCCACACTCGATCATTATCTGCTTACCACAGCTGGGCAGCGCTTTACATGGTTTTTGCTCTGTTTTAAGACACTTGAAGGAAAAATTTGACGGCTTAGCCAGCCTGAAAGTGCGCCAATTTCAATTAGATTTCCTTTACAGACCTGGGTGGAGATTGTGTGCCTAAGATAGTTCATAATGCTTTTGGAGCTGAGTCCACATTACTACAGCGATTGCCATCTTTTACCTTATGATTCAGTGGAGAATTATTTGGTTCTAACCATAAAAAGGTGCATTCTATTTAGGTCTATTTGTTTTTTCTCATGTTAGGCATGCTTTTATGAGGGTTTTGTCATGTTTTTGACTGAATGAGTGAAACAAATGGGTGGCAAAGCTGCTCCTAAAGTGAACATTCTTCCTTAATTGATGCACTCCTTCCTTAGGCACGGATTTACTGGGTTTCAGCCATTTACAAGTGTGCCGATGTCCTGAATTATTATCACTTCCAAGTGCTAGGCCATGATCACTAAAACATCTGCCATCTTTCAGCTGTTACGTGGAGTTGTGTTTGACATTTGCCAAAGTTTTGTTGACTTGAAGTGTAGTCTTTGCTGGTCTTTGTCACCAAGAAACACACCACTCTTAGGTCTTTTATCCTTTAAGGCTGTGTGGATCTTTGCGGTGTTTAAACTTTAAACCCATAAAAGGCCATGCCTTCTTTTTACTTGAACATCTGCCATTCATCCATATGTCTTGAGTGCACTTTTATAAGAGTTCTGCCATACTAAAACTGTGCCTCATTAGCAATTTGCCAATTTAATATTTTTTTTGAGCTCGGTAGAGAATCACTAGCTTACTGCCAGCATCTGGGTTGAAGTTTTGTCATAACTCAACATCTCTCCTTAATATTTAAATACCTTTTTATCTATTTTGGAGATAATTTTAATATGAATGTTATATATAGGATTTGATTAATACCATTCAATATTATTAAGTCAATGACTATCTATGCTTATTCTTGTCATTAAATTCTCAATACTGGAGATTATGGAATCGGCAGGATTGACCTATTTTTGAGGAACCACTTAGGGAATTAGTGGGAAAATCTTCCTTAAATACTTAAGTTAGTGGGAAGAGGTTGGTTATGGAGATGGTCACACTTTTTGCATGCATTCTAAACTGATACTTTTTATGCATAAAAGATTCCTAATCTAGTGGTAAAAGGGGTGGTTACACTTACACCCCTCCTTTAAGAGGGAGTTGAGTCTTTATGAAAGGGGTGATTATTCTGGCACATGCATTGGGGGGGGGGGGCAGGAGAGAACTAATCTTGCTTTACATCCACATTACCCCTAAATCTCCGCAATTTCCTTGAAATGTCCTGTTTTTGTGGCACTTATCTTGCAATGTGGATAATTCCCACAACAACCTGATTCCCCCCAATATGATGAAATTGGGGAAGTTCAAGCAACCAGGATATATCCTTGTACCTCTTAAATTTCCACAACTGTATTCAGAATGCAACTTTTTGCTAGAAAATGACAAAGTGTTGGTTGTAACTGCCTACACGTGGATTCCAAGGGTCAATGAGGGTTTGACACTTGTCCTATCGTGGGGTAACCACCTCAACTCTGTTTGTCAGCTATATATAAGTATCTTGAGCTCTTGTGAAGCTTAGTGAGTGTTTGCAAATTGAAGTTAATATCCAGGTGAATGCTGAGGAAAGTTTTTGGGTCAAATATCTATGATTGTAAGGCTTATTGACAAGGCATGTAAGAAGCCATGTATGTTTGTTGAACTGTTATGTAATGAACATCTGATACTCCTATTGTAATACTGTAATTTTTTAGTTGCAAGTTAATAAAAGATATTCAGAATTGTTTTCTATAATTCATTTTGCTGCCTGGTTCAGTAGCTTGAAAGAGCCCCCAGATCTTGACCTGCACCACCACCTTCCATCTTTATTATTTGGTCATTTTTTTTAAGACTCTTGATACCTTTTGGTTTGCCATCTGCATCTTTGATTGTTAGATTGGTTCTTTGTTGCCATTTGTGTATTGTTTGAGTAATCTCATTAGGATTACTCGTGTACCTCCTTGATCTTGATTTTAGTGGAGATTCCTTAGTTCAAACATTCTTCTTTAGCAGCTGTTACAATTTCTTTGTGCTTCATTGGAGTTCTTTATGTTCCTACTCTTTTAAGAACAACTTTTGGGGAGTCTTCTGAACACCTTTTGGGAAGTCTTCTTAGTCCTCACATTTTCTTCATTTGGAGAGGAGTTTTTACCGACATGTTTTCTTTCTTTTGGAGAGGATTTTTTGCCTACATGTTTTCTTGTTTTCTTTGTTTCTGAGTATCTTTTGTACTTGAGATGAAGGATTTTATCCTTGGGGGCACTTCTTGAGTCCTCCATTTTGATTGTACATGGGCTCCTCATTAGGCTTTGTTGTTGAGACTTGAGACACATCGTTGAGTCTTTTTCTCTTTTCTTCTTCCTTCCTAATTTGCACTTAAAGGTTGGTATTCATATGAACATGGTATATTACTTACCTACTTCCCTTTTAGGTCTTTTTCTCACCTAGTTAGTTAAGATTGCTTCGGACATTTAGTTTTTGTATTTCAAGTTATCTAATGTTACTTTTTATTATGCTATGTTGTCCTATGTCTCACCCTTGCCTACATATCAAAAAGAGTTCTCTTGTATTCCCTACTCTCTTGTATGCACATTGCATCCTTTGTATATATTTTTGCTATTCTATTGTGTTGTTCTTCTCTTTTTGTGATTAGCTATTAGGAATCTTCATCTTGGGATAGCTTAACTCTAAAGCTAATTCTAACATGCTATTATTGCACAATGGTTAGTTTAATAAGACCGAGGACAAGGCCATTTTGATAAATCTTGATTGAAAGAATCACAATTGACTTGTCCCTCACATGTTACCTATTGTTTACTAGACAACTGGTTTACAAGAAGGAAGATTGGAAAATGGAGTTTCCTAGGGTACCAACACTAAGAGAGCATCTACATGCATTTACAACACACTCAAAACACAAAATGAGAAACCTTGTCCTAACTGTAATGTCCACTGCTAGGAGGCTGCCAATTTCCAATGATTAACATACATCACTATGGATTTAGATTGGATTGCGTAATGTCCCCTTTCTAGGAGCTAGGAGATGAGTTAATGGTTGGCCTATCGCAAAGAATCATAATAAATAAGAGTATGATATGAGTCATATGATGGTTGGGCTTTGCGCTCAACACAAAAACACCCACACACTGAAGACAACGGTCAAAACAAATATTGTCATCAGGTAGAAGTTAGTGATTTTTAACTCGTGTTTTGCAACCCAATTTTTATCCTTATTGTGAACAACTATGGTGGCCAGTTCTTGAACTCTGAATGCCACATACTCTTGTGCTATAGTGATTGCCATGAACCATGCTACAACGTACCCTACTGCCATGAATGATCTTTCTTATCAATGGAAGTTATTTTACAATGCTTGCATGAGCTACTATAAAATGGTTATTTACAATGAAGACCATACACTTTTACATTGTTACAATGAAATTTGAAACCCTATCATCATACAACCATGCATGTGCTACAATGCGAGAAGATGTTTTACACAATATGATAATGAAGCGCATCACTTTCATGCTTTTGGTTGTCCTCATGGTCATCTATGATACACAAAGTATCCATATAGGTTGATACTATTTACTCTTCTTGCTATAGTAGCCAACAAGTGAGACATCCTACATTGCAAGATTACAACACCCAAAAACATGCTCATAGCGCTGCCCACACTTAATCAATAAAATGAACACATTTACAACACTAGATGATGCTTTGTAATGGTGTCAATGATTAACAAATGAAACATGCATGTTTTACAACACAAAACTGTCTTGCTTCTGAGTATGCTATGCAATCAATGAAATCTACTTCCCTATTGTAGGGAGTTGAGTTGGCTATTTCTCCCACAAGACGCATCTATTTAGGAAACTGCTACCATCCTAGTTAAGGATCTCACAAAAGATTGTTAAACCATGTCATGCATCCCAAGGGGATATGCTGAACATGTTCCAACAATCTCCCCCTCTGTGTTACCCAACAGTTCTCGAACCTGCAACCCTACTTTGATACCACTTGCAGGGAGGTGAGCTGGTCATTTCTCCCAAAAGATGCATTTGTTCAAGAAACCGCTACCATCATAGTTAAGGATCTCACAAAAGGCTATTAGACCATGTCACGAATCCTGAGGGTACGCTGGGCACCTTCCTACACCTACACCACCGAAATGTTTTATTGTGTTGTACGTATTCTAAACAAAGTAAGTATCCATGATTACAACAGCCACATTTGTCATAGTGTTGCCCATGTTACCAATTTCATGCTTTACTATGCATAATGCCTACTTGACCATACAAGTGGAATAAAAGTAAAACTAAACTGTTGCGACATATTTTCTAAGCACATTTTTGCAACTAGTGGGAAAATGCTTTCTATAAGCTGTCCATGTTGCTTATTTTTATTATATTGCTAGAAGACCAAACTCTCATAAAAGAAGATTTACACTACCCTTTCTTGCTTTCAAACAAGTGAATGTGAAAATATATATTTTTTGATCAATTTCGCAAGAAATGCGATGGCTGAAATTTCCTATTACCTTACACTTTTTCCTCTTGCTTGTTTTTCCAATTAGACTTGCTTACCATGATTACTCATAGTGAGTGCAACATGCACGTTACTTTCTCTACAAGTGGAGTTAGCAACTTGAACACTACATAATCCATAAGAAAAAGCTTGGGATGCTAATCAAATGCCCATGCAAATGAAAGTAAAGCACTCTTATTTCCTATTCAAACCAAGCAAATCCTCCATTGAAGCTTCAAATGACACACTCTTATCATTGGTTGTTGGTTTATCATCATGTGAGAGTTCTCTCTTTTGAACTTGGTGCTTTGATATCCTTCCCTTCGTCAACAGGCTTTCCAACTCTTGCTTTTTCCCTTCTTTGGGTGAAGCTTAGGATGGAGTCTCCAACATTTGCCAATCCAATGTCCTCCAACCTTGCAGTGCAAGAAACAATTATTAAATTTGCATATACTCAAATCAATTTGTTTGTTGCCTTCCTTGAGTATGCCATGGGTTTTCTTTTCTCTTTTTCTTGGTGGGTGTCTTTTGAAGAACATATGCTCCTTCATGTGGTTAGCTTTGCACATCATTCTATAATGGCTGCTTCTTCCACAACTAGTGCATGAAGAAGCATTCATATCCATTTCTCATATAAACGACCAAAAAATGAAATCTTTACCTTGTTTACCTAGATTCTCTTTTATCTCCTCCTTAGGCTTGGCTAGTGGTAACGTAGGTGGAGCGCAATCCCCCCATTTTCTTCTTTTCTTTCTAATCCTCTTGAAGTGGATTTTTGTCTCTTCTTTATTAGATTGCTGTTGTTTCTTTGGAAACATTCTACAATGTTGTTAAGGCCTTACAAAAAACATTGCAAGAGGAATTTTCACCTCCCGTGGGCTGTCCTTGATTTGTACATAATGAATACCCTATAGGGATTCCTATAATATTCTTGCATGCATAACCAAGCCCCTCAAATGGTGGGTTTTCTTTCACTATGATGGGTTGAAGCATAGTTGAAAAACTCGGACTCAGCAATAATTCAGCAAGTCCAAAATGTTTATATATAAATTTACTTATATAAATATATAATATATGAGAATATATTACAAACTCTTCTAAAGGTGTGTAAGTTGTAAAGGAGTAATCATAACCAAATCTCAAAAGAAAAAACATGAAGACATCAAAGAAAGCTTAGTGCAAGCAGTAGGATAAAACCACACTCTTAAGAAAAAAATGCAACTTTTGATTTAGAGAATTGAAGAGTTGCAAGTTGAGAACAACCAAGATGTTTTCTTAACCCAAAAACTCCTTGCAAACCTTCGAATATTCCTAGATTTGTCTATGTAATTTGTTTTATCACCAATGTTTTGGATAATACTCCATGATCCATCATCAAGATAAGATGTTGTCAAATAAGAGAATTGGAAGGATAATAATAGACCAATATAACTAAAAAGATGAAGGTGTGGCACAAAACCCAAGAAGCCAAAAGGGAAAGGAAAAAAATCAATACAACTAATTATATAATAACACAAAAAAGCCCTAAGAGAAGACAGAAGAGAGAAACAAAATTGGAAGGATAAGTGACATCAAAACAACCAAAATTATAAAGAGAGAGAAATGCATATTGGTTTATGAATAGATGATACTTATATGTGTGTGTGTGTGAATACATATGCATATGTATGTACATTTAGGTATGCAAATGTGCATATGAATGTATAAATATAAGAGAATATAATTATATAAATATATTTATACATTTATATACATATATTTATATAAATCTATAAATTTACTTATATAAATATATAAATATGAGAATATATTTATATATAAGTAAATTCATAGACATGTTTATATAATTTATACGTATATATAAATATATATGAGAAAATGTGCATAAAAAAATGCAAACATGCATTTGTATATATAAGTCCATTGATGCATGTCAAAAATTAAGAATCCATATTTATGCATATATCTCTATGAAAATATGTAAGAATGTATATATCTAACAATATGAATGTATAAATTGTTGTTCATGGTGCAATGTGATGGTTAAATCATGATATTGTTATTGTAGCCATCAAGTTTCAAACTCTTGTTGGGCCATTGTGCCCTTGCTGATCCATTGTGTTTACATTGAAGTTTGTAGTGTTTGTGCTGGTAACTTTATGCTCCAAATGCTCATCGGGCTAGTGTGCTCATAGGCGTTGAGCTCCTTTTGGGTTATTGAACTCATGGTTTGGACTATTCACATTAATGCAATGCGTTCTTGTTGGGGATGAGGTTCCCCAGTTGTGGCTCACTTGACTTAGGTCAAGTTGTAAATTCCCCTATTATTGATCTGAAAAAGGAAAAACAATAAGAACATGTGAACATATTTGAGAGAATAAATATATATGTACTTATGAACGTATTTATGTATGTATATCTTTGTGTATGTGTATACGTTGCTGTGTGGATATGTATGTATGTAGATATGAGTGTATATTTATAAGCTTATGTTTTTATATAAATATGTCAATTTATGTATAACTAATATGTGTATAAATAAATATAAAAAAATTCATAAAAGTATGCAAACCTGCATATGAATATGTGCTTGTATGGAAGCACATAGCAATATATAGAATACCTAAATATGCATGCACGCCCCTATGCATATATCTCTATGCATACATGTAAGAATGCATATATCTAAATATGCATAAATGTGCCAAGGGAAAAATGACAAGTTAAATGAAAATAAAAAGGATAATGAGGGGAAACAGGAGCAAAAGAATTGGAATAAGGGGAAAAGAAGAAAAAGCTTGGAAAAGGAGAAAAAACGTGAGATAATGGGAATAAAATGATGACAAGTGAATGAGAAGGAAGAAGAGGAAGAACTAACAAATATTAGAAGCAGTATAACACAGGCACTGGGGGACGTCGAGACGGGTTTCCGGGATGAGGAGGAAAAGGGCTTCAATTTGGGGGTGGTGGGGGGTTGGGGGAG
>MU228095.1:2698933-2716433 GCA_018584345.1 Thuja plicata
ATATATATATATATATATATATATATGGTTTCACTCATGACCATATTAATATATATTATATCTTTAATTTAATATATATTCAATTATTATATTATATATATATATATATATATTTTATGATTGTCTCATCGTTTATTAAACACGAACGAACAATACTTTAACATTCTCCAGCTGTCTCTCTTCCCTTGAATGTCCCACTTTCCACCTCCCACCTTCCACCTCCCCCTTGCCACTTGACCTTAACCCCATTTTTCCTTCCCCTCATCATGTTATTTCCTTTCGAGTATTCACAATCCCCACATTTTGTAAGATTGGGAGAACAATCTAGTTGTGGATCTTTTGAATGCATTTTTGCATTCTTTTAGGTATATTTTCTCCTATATATTTATATATACTTATAAATCTTAGTTACTGGTTCGGATTTGGGTACAAATGCGGATACGAGAACCTAGTACGTGGATACGTGAAATTTTTTTGGGGGTTTTGGATGTGTTTGGGTATGTGTGTATATATGTATATATTATAATTAATATATACAAAAAAATTAAAACCCTCTGTAAAATAAAAATTTAATTAAAACCCTAGAAGAGGCAATTTTCTGTTCTTTCCCCTATTGCTTTGTTATTCTTTTGTTTCCTTGGCATCTTTGGATTTCTACATCTCTTAAATCTCCTCCATGCATAGGGATAACAATAGACACAAATAATATTGTTTTGTTATCATTTACATTATTGCTCTTAGTCTTAGATGCACCTAGGATAAGTGTGCACACAAGTCCAGTGTTCCTTGTTCCATTGACTGCTTTTGGGGGTCAAAAGATCAAACTAGGGCCTTGACCATTCATGGCAAGCTCGTACGTAGTCACAACCTTTCCTTCTGTTCAGAAACAGGTACATTGTAGCTCTACAAATCTTCACTTTTTTCCTTTTGTCGCTATTCTATATTTATTAATTATTTGTACCTCTTTGGCACTTTTTTCTCTGTATTTGCATGATTGCGTGCATGGATTGAATAGGTCCTAAAGAAAAACATCCATGCCACTTGGGATGATGGCGTACAACACATACCGTTCCTAAGAGTATCCTGAGTCACTTTCTAGGTTCTTTGTTGCTTTGTTTTCCCTTTTTTGTAGCTATTTTTATTATTTTGTTCTTGTGCTTGCAGTAATTTTTGTTTTTCATTCCCAGCTTCATCAATGTAATTTAAATTTAGAGAGATCAAATTTTACATTCACACATGGGTGCCAAAAATATTCAATGCAATTAACAAACACAAACAAAACTATGTCATACACTAACGCAATGGCAACCAAACCAGAAGACATCTTGACACCAGCCATGAACTTACCAAGCATTGTAGCAATGCTGCATAGTGCAAAAACTAAGACGAGCATGGAAATTGATTTGGTTGTGGCAGCTCAGAGAGTGTTCAAATCCACGCCCCCTGGCCCTTCTCCCAGATTGTTGCACTTTAAAATGTGTTTTTAAAAGTAAAAAAGTGAGTCAAATGGCCGGATGCACCTGGATGCTGTCTGGATGCACTCGGATGCTGTCCGGGTGCTCATCCACAGCCTGTGGATGTGGACAGATGTGCTGGATGCGCATCTGGATGCATCCACAGGTCATCCGGACGCATCCGCACCCAAACGCACCCAAACGCATCCGCGCTGGATAAAGAGAGATATAGAGGAAGATATTGATAAGATACATTACAGGTGGATTTTCAGGTAGGATACATTAAAGGTGGAATTCAGGTATTTGTAAAAGGAATACAGGGCCTGAAAGCTGGGACAAAAACCCTTGAAAGGATCAATATAAATTATAAAATAATTGGGACAGTGTTTGTATTTGTGTGTTTTGTTGTGGTGTTGTTTACACAGTGTTTCCATGTTTGCTAACAAATTTCAGGCTTTCAAGGTCAGTTTGGAAAATTATTTATTTGCTGGTCATGTTCATCAGGGAGGTATAGATTTTGGCGGACCAAGAGAGCCATGGCATGATTTGCACTGCAAAATAGATGGGCCTGCAGCATATGATGTTCTGACAAATTTTGAGCAGCGCTGGACTAAGGCTGCAAAGCGTCATGGCCTTGGGAAACTAAAACGATGGACTGAAGATTCACTTCTGAAATTAGATCGACTTCCAGACATCATAGGCATCTCGGAGCTAAACATGTTTGATGAAAATGATCCTGAGACATGGCATGTGCAGGTAGATGAATCAGGCTATTATCATCGCTGCAATTTCAAATTACAATTAATTTACCGTTTAGCTAACAATTTTGTGTAAGATTATTTTCTTTTCATTAATTTATGTTTTTGGTGTCTCATTTATGTGTTCAGATTTTCCGATCAATTGACTCAAGTTCTGTCAAAGGCTTTCCAAAGGACACAATGGAAGCTGAGGCTGTGGTAGCAACTTGATTAAGGATTTTATCATTTTTTGTTTTAGCTTTATTGTGAGATGAGATTCTTAGAGCAGAATCATTGTTGATTTTACTTTCTCTGAGATATTTGCTCATACACATTTTCTTCTTTTTATTGCCAGAATCTTACCTGCGGAAAAAATGTGGTCATAGACATGAGCATACACACAGCTTATGTTGAAGCAATCCGATCTGCACAACACTTCATCTATATTGAAAATCAATACTTTATTGGATCTTCATACAATTGGGCTTCACACAATGCCTTAGGTATCCACGTGTGTTTATTCCTAATAATAGCAATAAAATTAGAGTAGCGTATTGTTGATTGTTTAACCGAAATATCCCATTTGAAATTAAAATTTGAACTGCTACAAAGCCAAATAATATGTAGCAAGTTATGTTGCTCATTTTTCTTGCCAGAAGCTAGCTAAAAGGAACAAAAAGGCTTACTATAAAATATGAAAATAATTTTTTTTTTAAACTTTGATTTTTTCTAATAAGTTAGTGTACTCTATAAAATAATGAAATCTTCAATGAAAACAGGGTTAAAAGACAAAAATGACACTTAAGACTTTCAAACATTGAGATCTGCTAACAGCAAAATCTTGTTGTAAAGTAGGACACTTAAAATGAATGAAAAGTTTTTTCAGTTTGAGAAACATAGATATGAAAATTTCCTTGGAGAGAGCATTAAAGAATTTGGCAGTTATTTGATCTTATGAATTTTGATCATAAATTTCTTGTCCTCTGCAAATATAGTTTACTGAAACTTGAAATATCTAACCAGAAAAGTCTTTTAGATTATGTTGTCACACACTCTTAAATAAATTTTTTCTCTCAGAGAAAAATTATGTTTGAAAAGAAACTGCAAATGTAGTAAAGCAATCGCGGAAGAATAGAAAAAGCCACCAACACAGTGGAAGCAGTACCCATTCTGTAAAGAAGAATATAAGAAAATGAATCTATTATATTGTAGACAGAAGATGTATTAACAAAGAAAATGCTAGAAATTTGTTGTATGTTAGGTTGATTTTAGCTATTCGATTAATCATTAATACTGAGTAGCCAAATACAGGAAACTGGGAATATTGTGCTGCCAACTAAAATGCAATGCAACATCCAGTTTTGAAAAAGTGGGAAATGTGACTATACAAACTTTTATACATATAATAAATAATTTCTGCAATGTGTTAATGGATTCACTACGATTCCTATTATTCAAAAAGATCAATGAACTTAGGAAGGACAGAGATTTGTCAAGTGTGGTGAACCAGTCCCAAGGTTAAGCAGTGAAACTAGCCAGTTTATCACCTTTATCCTGTTGATATAGAAGGGAAATGATTGATTAGTTGTTCATGAACCGGTCTATCTTGGAACTCACACAGAAAATACTTTCTGCGATATGTCAAGAGATTTACCACATCTCCTATCACTTAAAAAGATCACTAAATTTAGGAAGGACATAGATTTGCAAGTACGGTGAACTCAATCCTAAGATTATGCAGTGAAATGGCTAGTGAGTCGTTACTTTTATCCAATTGATTTAGAAGAGAAATGATTGATTAGTTGTTCAGGAAGCATGCCATCTTAAAATACACAAAATTCTTTCTGCAATGTTAATAGATTCAACACGACTTCTATCATTTGAAAAGATCTCTGAACTTAGGAAGAACAGGATTCGCTAAGTATGGTGAACTTGATCCTAAGATAAAGCAGTGAAATGGCTAGCAAATTGTATGACATTTATCCAGGTAATTTAGAAGATAAATGATTGATTGGTTGTTCACGGACAGCTCTATCTTGGAATGCTTTTTACAATCTCCAATGTCTGCTTAAGAGAATTAGCTGTTTGGAAAAATATTAGTTCAGGAAGCAAATGATGCTGAAGGAGTTAATGAGATGTGCTTATTGTTTCCACAGACAGTATATAGTTCTAGTAAATAGCCAAGTGGAAATTTAATATTAAATTAGGGTTGATCAGTGAAGCCAAAGGGGAAAAAACGTACCAAATTAGAGTCACAAATGATCATTATTGAGCATTAGAGTGTAGAAGTAAAATAAGAAATCAGAATGCTTGCAGTTATAATAGTTGTGAAGAAGAGGTACTGATGGAAAACAGAAAACTAAAATTTACTATCAGTTACACCATAGGACACAGTTTTCACCTATTAATATTTAACAAACTTAACCATATAATCATCTCCTTAAAAGTAAAACATATGGTATGATTTTTTAATTACATAGATACGACTATACAAAAAACCATAAATTGAGGACATTTAATGAACCTGTTTATTCATATAGTTTTTGTGTACAATGAGTGAATTCAGTGCTAATGTGCATTTGAGTACTAAAATTTTAACCAGTTCAACATCAGTAATGACATATTTTAAAGAACCATTTCTCACAAATATTTTTAAAAACAATAAGGAGCAACTATTAAAGCAATAACAATAATAATTTGGATGTTTTAGCTTCTCTTATATTTCTCTTGGTTTTGACTTCTTTTCACAAAGTTGAACAGGAGAGGCATCGTAGCAGCTTCTTAAGTCACATGGTGGCCTTGGACATGAAGGCAACTTTTCCATTTAATTTAGAACTTGTGTTTCCTTTCCAAGATGTTCAGAGAGAACATTTTGGGAGCATGGATGAAGCTGTCAATTCTATTTAACAAAACCCTGAGCTGGTGAAGGACATAACTGTCATTTTCTTTCCATCTCCCTTGATTGTCGGTTTTAATAAGGGAAACAAATTTATTGATTTTTGGTTTCTATCTTTCAGTGTTTTGAAAATGTGGATTCATTCCACATGCTATTAGTTTATCTTGGCCAGGGACTGTAAACCAAACTCAAACTGCGATCCAGTCAGCTGCTATCCTAGGTACCAAGTTATGATGACATCATTCACTATGAAATAATTTTTTAAGGAAAATATACAGCTCACTGCTGCAGATGCATTCCATGTCCTGTTCTTGGTAGGAAAAAATTCTGTGGTACCTTCCTATTACTAAGATTATCTGTTTACTTGTACAAACATCTATTTGTTCTCAGGTATCAAATCTTCAACTATCAGTTGCATGTTTTGACCTAATTTTGTTGTTTTGGAATTGTAGAAATGCTCTTTTATATTAAGAATTTGTTTTGTTTATCATTGGAGTCCCCTATTTTTCTTTCTGTTGGTTCACCCTTCCAAATTTCTCATGCTTCAACTCCACACTAGTATTTTTTGGTTTGGAGTCCTTGTTTTTTTAGCTCAATTTTTAGTCCTTCTAAATTGTGCCAGTGAAAGGACACTTTTAGTCTTCCTTGTCTACCTTTAGCTCTTTCCATGGAAATGCGTGTTTCATCCAGATCATGGCTGAGTTGATAATGCATCTCTGAGTTTCCTGTGATTATCTCTGATCATTGCTCAGACTGAAGAAGTATAGGGTCTAATACGTCCCATTTATATGCAGCTTCTCAACATGATTATCAAATGTGTATGATGAAGAATAATCCTCCTAAATCAACTCCCATCTCCTAGTCCATCACTACTTTGTAAGGTTTTAAACAAAAATCAATTTTCCAACTTTTATGCTTGACAATAAATTGAAATTTATATTTACCCATGTAATCTTCAAGCAGACTTTTATTCCTTGTGAGCTTCTACTATCCCCAACATTTTCCAGTCTGGGCATTCGTTGTTTTGTCTGGTATTGATCAGCAAAGATGAGTCCTCCTTCACCTTAAATTTGAATGTTTGTGTCATATCAAGCTTGGTTCAAACTATCTCGGCCCTATCTGCTGCAATGTTTTTCCAGAAGCTCTATAGATTGATAAGATAAGATGCTAATCTTCTATGGATATTACCTCTCACCTCATGTAGGTCTGTGGTTTTGCAAGCAGCTCTGTTAAAAGTTTAACCCAACATTACCTATAGGTATTTCAGTTCACAACGGACTCAACTCCCCTTGGGCCTATTTCACTCTCTATAGCATCCATTTTTAATAAGGGGATAGTCCTGTTTTTAGATACATCTAGTGCTTAATTTGAAACTTTGAATACATATATTTTCATATGGAAATAGATATTAGAAGGTGGAAAATTACAGTGGTAAGAATATTGTGTCCATATAAGGGGTAAGATTTGTTCATTATTTGCTTCTCCTTAATCAAGGATTCACGAAAGAATTGGCATCTAAAATTGAAAATGTTTCATGTTCATCATAAGCTTGCTCCAAGATGATAATCCATGGATCTGTTTCTATATCCTTTAATTTTTTATGCTACTTGCTTCTAGTAACTGGAATAGCAAAATACATTATTCTCAAATGAGATTCAACAATTACTTCCTTGTCATAGTAGGAAAGCAGCTGACGACATCGTATGACATTTTAGCCCTTGAATTACAAAAGACTAAGGAGTGTGCTGCTTCTGATAACAAATGGAGATCAAAATGTCAGATGTAATTTTGATGAACAAATTAATTCTTGACTAGTTGTCCCTATTAACTTTTTTCTATTTGAAATTTAACTATTTAGTTTTTTCCCCTAAATCTCTTTTTTATTATTCTATACTTATTAGGTTGTACACTCTCCCCTCAACAATAATGCTTCATGATCAAAATCATATTCGCATTGCATTTATGCATCATTGACATGGCTTTGTAAAAATCTAAATAGAGTCCAATTACCTGGGTTCAAATTGGGAAAAACCTGGCAAAAAAGTGGAAATTAAGTAACAATGTACTAATTGTAAAAGTAGAGGAAAAAACTATTTCATGTCAAATACAGGGCATATAGATGAAGGCAGATGTTATACGTTATAAAAACATTGATAACAAAATCTTGAAGAGCTCTTAAAACAGTCTATTTTACTTTCAGCTAGGAGGACTTATACAAGAAGCATATTTCTGGCCCTAAAACAATAGGCTTTTTTCTTATGAAGCATGGCCTACTATTTTAGGACGGTCCCCTCTTTCTTAACCTAAACTCTGATTAAGATATAAGTTAAAAAAGCAACCCCTTTTTTGGTTTCAAAATTTCAAATTAAACTTCTGAAAGAGATCTAGTGATAAATAATACGAGTAGAAGAAAATTTAAAATACCCTTGTCCCATCCCAAAAATGTTACATCTGCCTTTGTGCTGTAGTCTAGTCTTTTAAGTATAAAAATGAGAATAATGAAATCAAAATCATATAATGAAAAACTTTGAAGATTGTAATGAAATGAGACAGGATGTGATTAATTGGGATTTTCATGGATTTTTGAATGTAATGCTACTAATATGATCAAAATAATAAAATATTCCCTTTAGAGCAGACCATATTTCTTTGTTGATTATGTCATATAAAAATATATTGATAGATATTTTTATATGCAAGGTGCCAACAATATGATTCCAATGGAACTTTCTTTAAAGATAGTGGAAAAAATTAGAGCGGACGAGAGATTTGCAGTTTATATTCTGGTGCCAATGTGGCCAGAAGGTAATCCAACAAGTCTTGCAATGCAGAGGATTCTTTATTGGCAGGTAAACTTAAAGAAATCTTACTTGATCACCTATGATTTCAAAACATTCTTGGAATTTATTTATGAACGTCCAAAGTTGAGATGCATAGCATCAAGGCAAACTGTGAAAAGAATTCAAAATGCTCAAGTGTTTGGTTAATAAGTTGAGAAAACAAAATCACGTTAGTTTCTTCTTGTAGCTTCCGTTTTCTGTGTTTTAATTTTGAACTTTGTGGGTTCTAAATGAGGGAGCTTAATCGTAATTTCTTCGGGCTTCATTTAATATCACAGTAGCCAGAAACTCCTCTGCCCCTCCTCGGGTGCGCATATCCTTTTATCCAATTGGGATACGTATCTGATATGGCCCGGAAACATGTCGAATATTGTACCCATGTGTGCCCAATAAACCTTAATTTTCCAACTATGCTGAATTCTATGTGAGTTGATTTTTTTAAAAAATTGACATAAATCTTCCCAAATATAATTAAAAAAAACTTGATTCATGCAATTAAAAAAAAAAATTGGTACAAACAAAACCTACGCCAAATGAGAAAGACGAAATGTTTTTTATTTCAGCTGCCAATTTTTTGGGTTATCTTCCAATGCAACTCTACTATTTTTACATATTGTAAAGTGTAAAATTAACCTATAATTATGTAGTATTTACGTATATATATTGCTTTTGACGTAATGAAAATCTCCTCTAGTAACTTAGAAAATTGTGTTAAATATATGTTTATGTGTTCTTTATTAATGTCGTATCCAGCAGTATCCATATTGAGGGTCTTGAAAAATGGCTGTATATGTATCCAATACTGTATCTGTATTTGTGTCTGTATCCGTGTCCACGCAACTTTGTTTAATATAAGAGTCAACTGAGGAGGAGCATCTATGAAAATGTGAATGAAAGGTGCACTCAATTGTGTCTCTGATCCATTGCACGAGTATGATCGATTTAGTAATTTGGAAAGATTGTGTAAACAATTTAGGCAGAATAAGATCCCATGAAATGGATCTGTTCTAGAGCTAACAATTTTTGCATGTTATCTACCTTTTTGAATAAAAGCGTACCTTTACTTAGAATAACAAATTCAATGATGCATTGGTTTCCCTTATAGTAGTAGAAGTCTGTCTACTTTTTAAGCCACAGCCAGTTTTGTGACAATCAAGTTGAAAGCTTGTACTTATTTTCTCTTCTTAAAGTAAATATGCATGAATCATTTATGGATTTCTGGATATGTGTCAATCAGTCTCAGACGTATATTACGTTCTGTACATTTACTGTTTCTTTTTGTATTTGGTATGGATTTCAAACTCTAAGATTGCCTGCTTAACAACTTAGCAAGTTAGCATAGGTTATTCTGATACATGCATCTGTCTCATATTATTGATCAGTTTGAATGCCCAAAGTATGTAAATGAAGAAAAGTATAATTTCAGGCTATAAAAGATGCTGAGAATGGTTCCTCATCCTTACTGGGATCCTATTATTTTTCCTTAAAGGTTTTAACGATATATCTCTTTTCTACATTTTTTGGCATTTCAGGGACAGACAATGCAGATGATGTATGAGACTATTTCCAAGGCTTTGAAAGAAGCTGGTCTTGAATCTACATATCATCCACAAGATTATTTGAACTTCTTTTGCCTTGGGAATCGTGAAGAAAAGGACTGGAATGAAGCATCATTTAAAAGTACACCTCAAGAAAATACACCTCATGTAAGTTCCTTTAATGTTTTTGTTAATCCTTCCATAAATTGTGTACTTAAATGTTGTGTGTCACCTTCTGTTGTTCAACTGCTGAATTAGAGCCCATATTAGTGGTGAGTAACTTTGTACCCCTTTTACAAAAGTCTTAACTGGTGATATAGTGGTTCTGCTGGTAGTAGAATGGCACATTTCTTTTTCCTTTTGTATAGATTATATTCAAATTCAGTTCAAGTATTTTTTTTGAGTTGGCACAAATTTAAATTTGCTTTTCTAACTAGTACTCTACACTAATCTCTTGCCATCCTTTTAGACGTTGCACTTCTGTTCATGAATCATTTAATGGCATGAATTATATGACAGGCTCGAGCTCAGAAAAATCGCCGCTTCATGATTTATGTTCATTCAAAGGGAATGATTGTAGATGATGAGTACGTCATTCTGGGCTCAGCAAACATTAATCAACGCTCCTTGGATGGGTCAAGAGATACAGAGATTGCTATGGGTGCATATCAACCCCAATATACATGGGCTAAAAAGCGAGATCACCCACATGGTCAGGTAATTGATTTAAATAGAGTTTCTTATCAATTGTAGAAAATTCAAATCAGTTTTGCTTCAATTTCATGGAGACAGTTTTGCTTCCAGTTTTTTCCCTACATGTGTTTTCATGATGGGGCACCATTTTGGGAGTCTTTCCTTTGGTACTATGCTATTTATAACATTGTGTCTCTGCCACAGTGAATCACATTAAACAGCCTTCCTCGTGAATAGCACAGATGTGGTCTTATTTTATAACAGTTTTTCCAATTATTGTGTAATAAAAATGTTCATCATCACTCTTCACATTCTGTTGTAGGTATATGGTTATAGAATGTCCCTTTGGGCAGAGCACCTTGGAATGATGGAGGATTGCTTTCATTATCCAGAAAGCTTAGAATGCGTGAGGAGAGTCAGGGATATCTCTGAAAGCTACTGGAAGCAATTCAGTTCTGATCAGGTGACTGAAATGAAGGGCCATCTTATGAAATACCCGGTGATGGTAGAACCAAGCGGTAAAGTGAAGCCATTGCCTGGAAGCGAGAGCTTCCCTGACATTGGAGGAAACATCCTTGGGACACTGGGGACACCAGCCTTTGTCCAAGAAAACCTAACTATTTAATTTTTTTCCTTTTTAACCGAAGTTTGATGTTTTACTTGAGTTATTGAGATTCTTACACCACACTCCTTACAAAAATGATAATTTATCCGTTACATTGCCATTGTATCTTAGATCCTGGTTATCTGAACATGACACTTCAGCTCCCGGATATCTTGAATAAATAATTGGCCAGCTTTTCAAGAATCAAGCATAAATGGAAGGCACTTTTGAGATTAGACTCTAAGCTTTTTTCCTGAGTCTCATCTTTCTCGTTTCTGTGTACAGCCATTCAGTGTCAACTTCCCACTTATGATTAACCAACACGAGGTTTTGAAATCAATCTACGTGTATTGAAATTTATAGCTCCTACCCATCTCTTTCCATCGATATGTCTGGAATCCATTTGCATTACTGTTGGGTATATCTCAAGGTGAAGTACTGCCCAACTTGATCTATCTATGTTTGTACATCATATTTATGAAATATTCTTAGATGTATTTGATATGTAGTTTAGATTTTGGAACCCTACTTTCGAGGTTGCTGTGAGACATGGATACCACTTACTTGATAGTCATGTCTTTTATTGAAACATTCATTGTCCCAGATGCGTAGCTACATTTAGCAACTGACGCATCTTTCCAGATTCAACATTAAAAAAAATCATAGAACAGTATACAAAGACTAAACATAATGTTAGATCAAATCAACACTACTGCTAATGCAACTAATATCCCATTGAATCATGTATCATGCAAAATTAGTGTAAAGCAAACACGGAATAGCCAGAATCCTTAGATCAATTAACATGACTGCATTTATAAACCAAGGGTTTCAAAATTACTGTGGAAAATTATGAAAGACTTTTGTAGCAGTGAATACAAAATCAATTGACAATAAAAAGAAATAACTCCAAGCAAGGGCTCACAAGAATACGAGACAAGATGTCGTATTGGTGTCGTTAAGTTAAAAGGAATTACTAGTAAATGGAATGAGATACAAACAATGATCTGCATGTGTATTTATAAAAGCATCAAAGTCATTATAATATGGAAGAGCCTGAAAAGACTCTATGTAGATTCCAGAATGCACGACGTATGTGGGGCCATTTGAATACAAATAAGAACTTAAAGATAGACATTAAGTACACCAATACCATCAATCTACTGTTGTCACCTTACTATGAACCATCTTTCCATGAGGAAGTCCTTGAAGTCCAATGTGAGCATAAAGCTTAAGGAATGCAGTCTCAGGAAGATTATTTGTGGAGAAAAGACATTCAAAATCCATTTGACCATCTTGAAACAACTTTTTGACATAGTGCATATGAATTTCAATGCGTTTCATTCATTGGTTATGAATTGAAATGCAAATCAAGATTGTTTCTATAGATGATGGAAACCAATGTTTGAAGAAATCCAAGTTGTCAAAAAAGAGTTTAAAGCCACGTGTTGACATGTTGCTTCTTTTCCACTATAATTTTTTTAGCCTTAGCCATAGAAAAGAATAATAGTAGTTTACTTATTTTTCCAACAAATGCGATTAAGACGTTTGAGAAAGTAAATTAGATCTAATAATAAATGAGCTGAATTTGTTTGGAAAAAGTGGATCAATCTAATTATTCAAAATAAATTGGAAATTTATGATTTGTGCAAATATAAAAATTAGGTGAAATTAAATTCTTTTTTTTGGTTGGTAAAAGATGTATATTTTATTATATTATTAATAAAAGTATAATTGCAAATATAATGGATTTCAATTTTTTGTAACTGAACCAAAGACTTCCCACTCAAAAAACCATGTTCAAACATCTACCCAGACGACAAGGGCTATCCAGATTTTGCCATGCAAATCCACCCTAACCCAACCCATTTTACAAAATTTATACATATTTGCAAAATGCAAGTTCTACGAGCTACACTTGAAAAACTAAACTGAAATTATACAGAAAATCTAATTTCTCGATTTCACGCACAGGGTTGTGGACCCTTGAACTACCAACATCTTCAGGTTGTCGAGCACCCATCATAGCAAATTCACCTCGTCCCTGATTGCGCCTCCTTTGCATACCTCGTCCACGTGCAAGTCCAAGTTCCCTTTCAACACGTCCCTGGCGTCCACGCCTTGCAGCACACTCGACACGTCCTCGACCATGACCCCAAGCCGGATTGTTTCTTCGTCTTTGTGCCCTCCTCTGCGCATCCATATCCTCGTAGAAATCAACCAGCTTCAACTGAAAAATGTTCGGGTTCATTTGTCTCCTAGGTAGCCCCGCAGCTAGCTCCAAATCCTAGTCGTGAACAAAGTCGACAATTAGGGCCTAGGCTCTCCTAGTGTCCATTTTGTGTTTTATGCTATTCCCAAGGCCTCTGTGCAACAAGAATGGGTGCACAATCTGTGGAATTCCAAGGTAGCCAAGCCAATCTCTGCGCGCATATACAAACCCATGGCTCATAACAACACATTGTAGGATTTCATCCATGCCCACTCGGTATTCAAGATACAGGTATCCATCCATAATGTGTTTGACCTCTTCCTTTGGTGAGAAATGCAGCCCCCACACATAGAATAATGCAACAATGTCTACATTTGTGCGCCACTAGAAATTCAAAACTACATACTCCACACCCTGGAGAGCTCTGATCACCTCCACGAAGAAAGGATGTTGCGATGTGAAGACATGGCTTAGTTGCTCTTCTGTTACCGGCCCCTTGAAGGCCATCTGCTGCTTCGTGGCGTTGAAACCAAAGTTTCCTTCCATGGCACCCCACTTCACCTCACACCTCACAACCACTTGTCTCTGTAAAAGCTAAAAAGTTGTCGTTGGGTTTGCATCTCAAGGAATATATACTACCAACATTCCTTCACAGTGAATGCACAATAAATTCGGCAAGTATCGCACCAGCCATCGAGAAAACCAAAGTTTGCTGCTTGCCAACATTCAATACATTACCGCCAAAATCAAACAAAATATTTCTTTTGCCTCAACCATCACATCATTGCCATTGATTTGGGTAGCTGATGACACCTCCACCATCAGTAATATTATTTCCCACCTTAGCATGCCACCTCAATCGCCAACTTGGACAATGAGTCAGCCAAACCATTTCCTTCTCGATACACATGCATGATTTTGAAATTTTGGAAAGTTAGTAACTTCTTTTAGATAATTGAGATGATCTTTTGTAGTCTCCAAGCGCAAGTCTTCCCCGATGCAATAGCATTTACAATAATATGAGTCTCTCCTTCCAGGTGTAGTTTAGCAACCTGTAGTCTTTGTGCAATCTCCACCCCCATCAATGCAGCTTGAGCTTCAATGTCATTATTTGTTCCATTACTCAACTTTCTATGCTCAGTCGCAAGTATATTTCCATCAGAATCCCTGGCAACACACCTAGCCCTCGATGGACCGAGATTTCCCTTTGCAACACCATCAAAGTTTACCTTCGTCCAACCTACTTCTCGAGATTCCCACCTTACTTCTTGTCTCCTTATTTTGTTTGGATCAACCCTCGTACACCTATTAACAAGTAGGTAAAATTAAATTCTTAAATTGGGTCAATTTCTTATTTCAAATTAATTGGACTTAAATAATTTGTAGAAATATAAAATTATATACAATTAATTTAACCAAATACAAATAATGTGGACTTAAATTATGTGTAGTATAAAATATAAGAAATTAAGTTAATTAATTTCAAATAATTTTCTATTAATTTGAAGGAAATTGAACTATGCATATTTTTTCAAATAAAGTATTTTAAAATTAATTGAATAAATAAACAAATAATTATCTATTTCTTTGAAAGAAATTTGAATCATTCATATTTTTCTCAAATAAATTAATTTTAAGATTCTATTTAAATTTCTTTGACATATTCAAACATGAGTAAAAGATTTAAGAATCTATTTGATTTCTTTGACATATTCATGAAATAAGTATTTATGATAATAATATAGCACACCCCCTATCTATTGACCTTTTATTTTGTTGAAAGGTTATGTAACTAATAGATGATAAGTCGATTAAATTTAAAATCATTTATTTTCAAAAAATTGTCAATGATTTTATTGAATAGTCTACTAGTATAAAAATAGTCAATATAAATCTTATAAAGGAAAGCCTACCATGTCCATTGTGATAAGGGAATCCCTAACAATAATCAATTTAAAAATGTGTTATGTATATATTTTAATAATAAATAATTATAAATATAATTCACACTTTCAACAAAATAATTTTCTCTTGTGATTCCTTATTATACAACATAACTAATTTTATTTGAAGACAATTATGTTTAGGGAAAAATATAGTGAAACAGTAGATTAAGAGTTACGACTTAAAAAATTCATATAAACAAGAAGTAACTAAAATAGTTGAAGAATATCAATCGCTTGTTCACACAACAATACCTCAGATTTTTCTATAAAAATTGTATTGTTTCAATTATCTTATAATGGTGTTTTACGATATTCTACTTTTCTAATTTGATTCAAATGCACAAAAGAGACTCGACTAATATAATTCAATCCAAATTTGGAAAAGGAAATTGTTTAGCAATAATCGTTTAGATTCAAATTGAATTTTAATTGACATCAAATGAACTTATAAGATGTATTATATTCCTTGAAAAATGTAATTAGCATCCCAAATCCCTTTTGTTATCGACAAGTTGGCTCTTCCTCCAATTTATTTGGATGATTTATCTTTCCATTGAATGACGAATCTTCGCTTCCTTTTGAGCTTTGATGGAGATATTTTAGTACTGGTAAAGATTTTATTACCATAAAATTTAACTTTAAAAAGTATCCCACTCAACATATCATCCAACAATAAAATATTGCAATACACTTGTAGGAATTTTTTGAATACTTCTAAAACATCAAGCTCCTCTGATGCATCCTCCATGTGTTTGAGCATAAAGGGTAATGATGATCCCATGCCATACTACACACATCCACTCAATAAGAATTTCAATACAAATTTGATAGCTCACAACCAACTTGAACTACCAAATTCATGTGCTTGGTTTTGTACAATCAATCTCACATAGTACAACCAAATGGTAATTTTAAAACAATGTGACTCAAAACCTTGAGTGTATAAAACTATTGACCTTAACATTTACTTTTTGGTACGAAAATTCAATACTAAATATTTTTTCTAGCCTCCACACTCAAAGCATTATTCAACAATAAAAACTTACTTTACACTTATAGAGTCTCCATGAACTCTCCTAAAACACACATCTCATCCAATGCATCCTCTATGTCTCTAAGCACTATAGGTAAGCATGCAACGACACATCCCATAGCATGCTTCATATATGCACTCTACAAGAGAACTCAATAGAAATGATAGCTAAGCTAAAATAACCAACTAGCTAAACTCAACAACTAAACACATTCTTTCATTTATAGAATCAAAATCACAAAAATATAAGTTTGTGGTATTAAAAAAACCATGCATCTCAAAACCATGAATGCATTAAAACTATTGATGGCAACATTTATTTTTCGATATTGAATTATTACAATATTAGATATTTTTACACTGTGCAAGCCACACAAAATATTTAACCAATATTACTTACAACTTCACAATTGGACCCAAATAAGTATTTAATGTGGTAAAAATGTATCCTAAAGATGCGCCATAGATAAATATTATTTTTACAAAAGTAATATAATTATTTTATTGTGCAAGCATAACAACCTTTTCCTAACATTGGAATCGAAGGCAAGAGATCCAAAAAGATGTCACTAGAAAGAGTTTCAATCACTACCTCTCTAGGGACGTACATAAGAGAAATAACTTTATCCTAATTGCATGTTATAAAGAAATTTAGGGATGAAGAAAGACACTAACTATGGATACTCATTCTAAGAGATGAGATCAAGATTGTAATTTAACCAAGTTGAAGAGTGTGTACAACTAGAAGAGAAAGTAGAGCCAACAAAATAACAAAGGGTAATGTAGGGGAATGAGATCTAAACCTAGAACACAAACTAGGAATCAAACCCCATCACATAAATTACATTGAAAAACAACCAATAGGCCCAACTACAAACCCTTGGGAGAGTTGAACATAATGTATTGATTTTTCTCTTTAGTGCTTTGATTTGATTTGTATGTGATTGGAAATTAACAATGCAAGAACTAGACTAAAAGGTGCAAAATTGACAATAGTAAACAAAACTAAAAAATATAGATCTGAGAACCAACTATGATGTATAAAACTAGAAAGAAGATGCATAAGGAACCTGCAAATGAAATTTGAGATCAAAGTGAATGGACTAATTCGCTAGGCACCATAGTCCTTTAGGTGTTCTAGGTTCAGAATAGTAGTCAAATTGGTCTCAAGAGCCTCCAAATAGTCTCCAATCCAACTTTTAGGGTGAATTGATATGACTATGGCGCTAGGCACCCTAATCTCATTGATGAACAGTGCAAAATTAATTCTCCCTCTATCTTCTATATGCTCTTATACCTCATATTTGAACTTGCAACCTGTCTCTGGACCTGCACCTACACACATGAAGAGAAAATGGTATTTATGATTTATAGGGGCTTACCTCCACCATGCCTTAGTTTTGGAATCAACCCAACAACAATGATGACATGAAGAGGAAATCTCATATTTGAAGTAAATGCTTGAATTTAAATGATTATACCCTTGATTGATAATGCAATGCTTTTAGGATAGGCCCTCCAAATGTTGAAAAAATAATACGATGAAT
>MU228095.1:2721433-2734555 GCA_018584345.1 Thuja plicata
CTCGTATTTTTAATGATCAATTATATTTGTTCTCAAAACTAACTAAAGTAATATTATTGAATTATAGATGTTGTTACTTCATTTGTTGGTGATGGTAATGCCAAAGTGAGTTTAAGTCATGGGAATACCACTGATAATGTTGATGTGACCTTTATAATAAAATATTTATCGATTTTTATGGCTTTTAAAATTAATTAATTCTTATTTCAATTATAGACGGTTGTATTCTATCAGGAGATCAAGATGTCATCGAGGTTGTCACAGGTGAAGATCAAAGAATAGGTAAATTCCAATATCACCATTTTGTGAACAAAATATTAATAGTTTTATAATATTCCAATATTAAGAGATGTTATTTATATAATAGAAGATAGAAAATCATTTGCTGCTTCCAATGATAGCTTCCATGATTCTATTGATTATTTAAAATCATTACTTCAAAATTTACAGGATTTTATCAAATCCTTGGTAACCCTTTTATCTATATGTATGGGATTAAAAATTATTTTGCATTCACATGTATTTAATTCTTTAACGAATTAAATATTGTCATATTGTGCAAAATAAATAAATATTAAGTTGTGTGTAGGTGAAATTCTGTTACATTATTTTTATCTTTTGCATGAATTAATTCTTTCAAGAATTAATTATTGCAAAAATGTCCATGAAAATGGCGGTAAAAGGAGTTATGGGTAGTTATCCAACTACTTCAGTATGGGCAAGTTCTTTAAAGAGAGAAAATTCTATTGTAAAGGGATTCTCTCCTCCTTAGGCAAAATGAGATTTTGTAACTAAAATTTCAATATTTTCTTGATAGTTGAAATATGTACTTAGTAAAATAATAATTTTTTTCCTTGTGGATTCATTTTTTTGGAATAGACTTTGTGTTGTTCGCAGAGAGTGGGTTGTGTATCACCACTTTGGAGGAATATTGATAAACTTTGTTTTACCAATATTTGTAGTTATTCCTTTAAAGATTACAAGAGTATTTCTAGTCTATGTTGTGAATATTCAAATCTCTCGTATTTGCAAGTATTTATTTCAATTTTCCTCATTATTTGTACAAAATTTATTAATAGACTTTGTGCTATTAATAAATTTTCATAGTAGTTGCAAGTTTTTATTTCTCGAGGAGGGATTAAATTAAATATAAATTTTTATTTGAGGAAGCTACTCCTCTTTGAAACAAACAAAAATCATCCTTTTCATGATTATTTATCCAATGTTGTTGTCCATTGGACAAATTTATAAGAAAAACACAGTGACAAAATTACTTGCTAACAGTTTTTGGCGACTCCATTGGGGATCGAGGTGCCTTGTGTATTTGATTTCATAAATTTAGAGGTACCTCTGCTAGGATAGAGGTTGGTGGCTCTGTTGAAGATGAATACCATAAGACATTTCAAAGACATCCATAAATACTAAAAGATTCGATTCTTGCGAGAAATGAAGATAAAATACATTTCTCCCTCTTCACATCGACATTTTGAGAGAATCCAATCATTGAGGTTGTAAGAGATTTAAAAAATGAAGTACAATTCATGAAATATTTCTATGGTGTTGTGTCAATCCGAAAAAGAAAATCTCTAGTGCAAGAGCTAAACAAAGAACAAGTATGTGAAGAAGAAATTGGTTGCACCAGACATAAAGAAAAATATATTGAAGTAAAACCAATGATGCAGAAGCATCCTGAGGTAGTTGGCAATCCTGCATGTTGGTGTGATTTGTCCTTAAGTGTTTAGTGTTGAAGTACTCGGTCGAAGAAGGGTGGATGCTCGGTCGTTGTTAGGTGTAGTGTTGGCCGAGGAGCTCGGTCGCTGAAGGGATCGACACATACTGGTGCACGTCTTTGATGTTACTTGACATGTGTTGGCCGAGGGGCTTGACAATTTTTGGTGCTCGACAATTTGCTTTCTGGCACTCGACAGTTTGGGTTTGCCAACTAGTGTTTTGGCGGATCTGGGAGGGTGACTTGGTGCATTTGATTTGGGTAGTCTGTGATCGTGATGTGGATCGATCCTGGAGATGTCTGTGGACCTATTTGGGTCTTGGATCTTTATCCTATGTGCATTAAGTGGATTGGAATGGCCGACTGGGTTATTTAATATTTGTTTGCAGGCCAACTTGTGGCTTGAATGTGTATTTAATGTAATGGTTTATTTGCAACAGGACGACTTATGGCCATGCTAGTATTTAAGGAGGGTTTTAGGTAGAGTGTTGGGAGATCCGGTTGTAAGTAGGGAGTAGCTAAGATTCAAGTTAGGAATATGGAATTGAAAGTTTGTTGCAGAGTTAGGGTTGAGGCTTAGGAACAAGGAGATTACTTGGAGGCTTGTGTGCACGAGTTCAGATCTTCCTGGAGGTTTCTATCAGATTGTTGTGACCCGTTGTTGTAGATATGGCTAGCTAGGGTTGAGTTGGATATTGAGGGATATTGAAGAACTGTTATTTTCTTTGTAATTGACCGTAACCAGGAAGGCCTTACAACCTGACACATTGCATGTAATCAGATGTTTTATGAATAAGATTCAAATTTTCTTTCAGATCTTGGTTTCCTATTGTGATTCCTTTGTGTGGTTGTTTAACTGGGGGATTGGACATCTCCTTTGGGATCATCCTGGCTTATAATGCATCAGGAGACTAATGTAGGAGCATCCTGGGGTAGTTGGAAATCCTTCATGTTGGTCTGATTTGTCCTTAAGTGTTTAGTGTTGGAGTACTCAGTCGAAGAAGGGTGGATGCTCGGTCGCTGTTAGGTGTAGTGTTGGCTGAGGAGATCGGTTGCTAAAGGGATTGACACACATTGGTGCTCGGCTTCAGTGTTTCTTGGCATGTGTTGGACGGGGATCTTGACAAATTCTGGTGCTTGACAATTTTTTGTCTGGCACTTGGCAGTTTGGGTTTGCCGACTAGTGTTTTGGCAGATTTGGGAGGCCGACTTGGTGCACTTAATTTGGGTAGCGTGTGATCGTGAAATGGATAGATTGTGGGTATGTGTGTGGACCTATTTGATTCTTGGATATTTATCCTATGTTCATTTAGTGGATTGGAATGAACAATTAGGTCATTTAATATTTGTTTGCAGGCCGACTTGTGGCTTGAATATGTATTTAATGTAAGAGTTTATTTGCAACAGGCTGACTTGTGGCCATGCTAGTATTGAAGGAGGGTGTTAGGTAGAGTGTTGGGAGATCAAGTTGTAAGCAGGGAGTAGCAACGATTCAAGTTAGGAATTTGGAATTGCAAGTTTGTTGCAGAGCTAGGGTTGAGGCTTAGGAACAAAGAGATTACTTGGAGGCATGTGTGCACGAGTTCAGATCTTCCTGGAGATTTCTATCAGATTGTTGTGATCTGTTGTTGCAGATCTGGCTAGCTAGGTTTGAGGTTGAGTTGGATCTTGAGGGATCTTGTAGAACTGTTATTTGCTTTGTAATTGGCCATAACTAGGAAGGCCTTATAGCTCGACACATTGCATGTAATCAGTTGTTTTATGAATAAGATTCATATTTGCTTTCAGATCTTGGTTTTCTGTTGTGATTACTTTGTGTGGTGGTTTAACTGGGGGCTTGGACATCTCCTTTGGGGATTCTCCTACCTTGCACTGCGTCAGGTGGTATCAGATCTTGAAGTTTATGAGTGTGTGGATAGATCGTCGAGGGTGAGGTAGTTTACACCAAGACCTTGTGGTTGGAAAGTTGGTGATTTGTTGCATAGGGTTTTCGAAGATCTTGGAAGATGCCTCCAAGAATATTGGACCCTAGGGAAATTGTAGATATCTGTGATGCTATGGAGTCTAGGATTACAGAGAAGGTTAAAGCAGATTTCAGATCTGAGATGGACTTGATGAAGAATGATATGCTCACTGAGATCATAAGGGATACAAATGGTGTACCTCAGAATGTGGGCACTGAGGATGGTTATGAGGAATCTTCTGAAGACTTTGAAGCTGCTGGATCTAGTGGAGAGGATAGAACTATCCGTGGGGCAAGATCTATGGATGGTAGAGCTATTTGGTTGGACAGATCTGACATTCAGCTGAAGTTGAAGCATAAGATGGATGTTTCTAATTTCTTAGGCACTTTGAATCCTGAAGACCTAATTGATTGGATTGGTGAATTGAAAGACTACTTTGAGTTAGAGGATATTGATGGTCCACTTAGAGTGAGATTGGCATAGACTAAGCTGAAAGGACATGTTGCTCTTTGGTGGAAGGAATTGTAGAAGGAAAGAGAAGAAGCTGAACTAAAGATCACTAGATGGAAATTGATGGTGACTAAGTTAAAGGCTAAGTTCATACCTGCTGACTATGAACTTGAGCTATTTAAGAGGTTGTAGAATTTGAAACAAAAGGATTTGTCTATGAAGGATTATACCGAGGAGTTCTAATAGCTGACTATTCGGTCTGGGCATAGAGAACTTTCCAAGGAAAAGGTAGCTCGGTATGTTAATGGTTTGAGATTCAATATTCAGGATGAGATTGGTATGCTGAAGATTGATTCAGTTGAGGATTATTATCAGTATGCTCTGAAGGTAGAAGATAAGTTGAAAAGAAAACATCAAGGTGGATCCAGAGGGAAGGAGAGGCAGGATCACTCGGTCAAGGATAAGCTGACTGCTGAAGATGAACCAAAACCCGTTGAGCTGAGGAAGAGGACATGTAAGGTTTCCTTTAAGGGTACTTGTTTTCGTTGTGGTGAAGGACATAGATCTTTTGCATGTTCCCAGAAGACTGGTGACCGAATAACTACTGTGGTCAATGAGGCTGAAGACTTGAATGGACCTGAACAAGGAGGAGACAGTTTGCTGGCTCGGTGAGTACTGTTTAGTAAGAAAGTACTGGAGCCTTGTCAAAGGAGTAACTTGTTCAGAACTCGTTGTAAATCTATTGGTAAACTCTGCAATGTGATTGTAGATGGTGGTAGTACTAATAACCTTGTAGCTGAGGAGATGGTTCAAAAACTCGGTTTGAAGAGAGTGAGACATCCTTGTCCTTATAGGATTGGTTGGTTGCAAGATGTACATTCTTTGGAAGTGAGGGAGAAATGTCTTGTTGATTTTCATATTGACCAGTATAAGGATCAAGTGTTGTGTGATATTGTGAACGTGAGTAATTGTCACATATTACTTGGTCGACCTTGGCAGTATGTTTGCAGGGCTGTGCATGATTGTATCAAGAATGTGTTTTTTGTTGAGAAGGATGACATGAAGTTTTCACTGATGCCTTTGCGGAATGAAGAACTTGGTAGGAGGAACCTGAGCTTTGGGAGCCAAGTTGAGTTGAAGGATTCTGAAAGGGTTAGAGATCAGTATGAGGAACAGACCTATGGATGGTCAAGGAAAGACTTGAGTAGGCAAAGAAAGAAGAAGTGGATTCAGGGTAAGAGTGTTGAAGACTTAGAGGACATGTATGCAAAGAACCAGTTCGGGATTTATGTGTTGAATCATGTAAAATATTATTCCAGCCTTTAAGAACATATTTTCACACATAGGGTGTCTGATGCAGGAGTATCCTGGGGTAGTTGGCAATCCTGCATGTTGGTGTGATTTGTCCTTAAGTGTTTAGTGTTGGAGTACTCGGTCGAAGAAGGGTGGATGCTTGGTCGTTGTTAGGTGCAATGTTGGCCAAGGATCTTGGTCGCTGAAGGGCACGACACATACTGGTGCTCGACTTTGGTGTTGCTCGACATGTGTTAGATGAGGGGCTCAACAATAGTGCTCAATAGTTTATTGTTTGGCACTCAACAATTTGGGTTTGCCGACTAGTGTTCTTGCAGATCTGGGAGGCCGACTTGGTGCATTTAATTTGGGTAGCATGTGATCATGATGTGGATTGATAGTGGGGATGCGTTTGGACCTATTTGGGTCTTGGATCTTTATCCTATGTGCATTTAGTGGATTGGAATGGCCGACTAGGTCATTTAATATTTGTTTGTAGGTCAACTTGTGGCTTGAATATGTATTTAATGTAAGGGTTTATTTGCAACATGCCGACTTGTGGCCGTGCTAGTATTTAAGGAGGGTGTCAGGTAGAGTGTTGGGAGATAAGGTTGTAAGAAGGGAGTATCAGAGATTCAAGTTAGGAATTTGGAATTGCAAGTTTGTTGCAGAGCTAGGGTTTAGGCTTAGGAACAAGGAGATTACTTGGAGGCCTGTGTGCATGAGTTCAGATCTTCCTGGAGGTTTCGATCAGGTTGTTGTGACATGTTGTTGCAGATCTGGCTAGCTAGGGTTGAGGTTGAGTTGGATCTTGAGGGATCTTGCAGAACTATTATTTGCTTTGTAACTGGTTGTAACCGGGAAGGCCTTACAGCCTGACACGTTGCATGTAATCAATTGTTTTATGAATAAGATTCAGATTTTCTTTTAGATCTTGGTTTCCTTTGTGTGGTTGTTTAGCTGGGGGCTTGGAAATCTCCTTTGGGGATTCTCCCGCCTTGCACTGCGTCAACCAAACAATAATCAGCAAACAAAAAATGATCTTAGAAAATTTTAGGCTTCTGAGATTCCCATCTCAAGTCTACCTTTGGAAGATTTAGTGCAACAAATTGAAGAGCCACATAAGCATTCAAAAATTCAAAATATTCAAGGTATGACAATGTTTGTTGGACTTTTGAAAGGTGATATAGATATAAAGAATGTTGATTTTCCAATCCGTTATGAGAAAATATGTCTCGTGCATTTTGTTGTAGAGGAAAATAGCATATATAATCTTTTTATCCATGGGAAAGCTTTTGAATTCGTATTCATTTTTCTACCCATGCCTTACACTTTTCCCATTGATGTGACAAATATTATGTTGTTGTTTGTCTCTTTACAACATCTGCCTCCATTTCCCCAAAGGTTGGTGCGAAAAGGCTCATACTTTTTTCAACCTATAAATGATCATATTTAGCATTTTGCCTTCACTTCTTCCATTGTAATAATCCATCCTGCTCTCCAATTTTGGCTTGTCTTTGTCTTTGTTGCATTTGGTATGTTGTTCTTCAATAAGGTTACATCAGCTTTGCCCTTTTCCCTTTGCCATGAATCAACTTTCCCCACCCCCCCCCCAAAANCCCCCCCCCCCCCCCAAAAAAAAAAAAAAAAAAATCTTGTTGTGAACAAAATTGACATTCTCCTAAAAAATAGCTTCATTTTTCCCTCACACACACACACACATTTGGTACCAAAGAAGTATATGAATTACTAGGCAAAATAAAGAGCCTCGTAGGTTGAGAAAATGTGATGCCAAGAATGATCTACAAGGCACTGTGGAAATGTTGAAGTCAATATTTTTTGACCTGTTGGGAATGTAGATCCATTAGGTAAGGAATTTGATGAAAAGGCCAAAACATATTCAATGGTTAAAGCCCCTTTCTTTTTTTGAAGAAGATAAAAAATTTCATATGTTGAAGGGTGAATTTAATGAAATTATTGAAGGTGTCATTACATGATCTGTGAAATATATTTTGTTATCATTTCTTATGAGGCTAGAAAAGTGGAAATTGGTAATGATGTAATCGATAGAACTTTATTTATTTGTGTTGTGACAATAAAATATTGGGGCAAATAATATTATTCGATTCAAATGTTTTGAAATTGCCATTGGGAATTATTTATCAGCTATGAGTAATAGTTTTTGCAAGTGTTCTATTATTCCAATTTACATCGTGGTTGATGGTTTCAATTATTTATTTATCAAAGAGGAGGGATTAAATTAAATATAAATTTGCATTTGAGGAAGATGTTCCTATTTGAAGCAAAGGAAAATCATCCTTTTCATGATGATTTATCCAATGTTGCAAGCTTTATGTTGTTGTCCATTGGGAAAAATTATAAGAAAAGCACAGTGACAAAATTACTTGCTAACACCAAGCAAAGCGGATGAAAAGCTTATTTTTAGTCAGTGTGTTGAAAGATTTAGAAAAGATCTCCATGCATCTCTATCTTCCTCTTCCAAATCTATGTCAATCTCTAGCTCAGATACCATGTATATGAGATGACTGTCACCATGGTTTAGTCCAAGAAAAATGTACAAATGTCATTCTATTCATCAAAGAAAAAAAGTCATTCATCAAGACTTAAATGAAAGAGTCGAATAGCTTAAAAAAATTAAATTCCCTTGTACAAGTGGTTGAAAGTAAAAGAAAAAAGGTCTTCAACTGTCCAGGCATAGCAATACAAGAAGAAAGTGTTATTATCAGGCAACAAAATAGTGAGTACGTTTATTGAAATCATTTTAATATTTTACATAGTAAAAATTTGTTCTCGTATTCCACATGAACTAAGCTTATATCATTACAACTTTGGATGATGAATAAAATACTCGATGACGTCGATTTCCCTTCTCTATTTATCTTAACCAAACAACAATAGATGAAAAACAAATAATAGATGGTAATTTTCAAACTAATATGTGTTCATTCATTAAACAAAATATTGCTTCTAGTTCCTTTTTCTACCGACTATTTTGCACTTTATCCTTACACATATTATTGCGGGTATGGATGATCAACAAAATATTAAACAATATAGGTCACCATTTTCTATTGATTTTATCAAAACACCAACAATAAGGGATGCAATACAGATTGAAGATGGTAAAGAAATTAAATGAAGCAAATTTTTAACAAATTTGAATGTAATTTTAAGTTAATTTTATTTGTAAATTATGTATTTTAAAGGTTTTGATGACATCGTATCAGAAGATTAAGATCAACAGTATTATGGATAATAAATAAAGTTTATACTTTCAACTTTTTGGTAGCATGTGAAGTACTTAATGGTAGATTGATGTTTGAAGACAAAAGAAATTCTTGCATGGTGTAAGTTCAAGTACCTTCCTTTTGGACAATTGGAGCTTGGAGGGAGTAGCTTGTAGATTGAAGATAGAGACATCATTAATATATTATACTTTTGAATTATATAGTACATGTACAAAATTGGCTCATAGGCCTAAGCATACTTAATATGATTTAAAATGGGTTCATATTTGTTCACCCATTTTATTATTAATTTTTAATTAATTTGATGTGTATTTTAATTTATGTATATTGAGATTACTTCTTTTTTAGATTTAAATTTCTTTTTTTCTTATGCATAATGTATGATTGTAATTATTTTTACAAGTAAGAAAATTGTTACTAGACAATTTATGCATATAAATATTTTCAACATAATTTTAAGAAATCATAATTATTTGATCTACATATACTTATAATAGAATAAAAATTTATAAAATAATACTGAGAAAGTAAATTTATAGAATATATTGTAATATTCTATCCATCAATTGTGCTAATTTGCCATGTAGATCAAGGTTAATTAAGCAATATAAATTAACAATAATATGATATTATATTAATTTATATATATTTATATTTTTACTACTGAACTTATTTAAAAAGTGAACCATGCCATAAGACATGTTAGAAGAACTCTTATGCTCTCATCTAGATAAAATAGAAATATTCTCAAGTAAAAAATAAAATATACTATGAATGAAAAGTTGAATATTTTATGTCACTAAGTGAAGCAATAATTGATTGTTTGGCTAAATGGGCTTCTGAACAAGTGCATGCTTGGAATATCATAGATAGGGGACAATTGCCTCCTGACATGGCTCATAAGTTGGATTATTTACTAGATAGTAACAAGGTTCATTAATGTACTTTGAAGGGCAACTGATTCTTGGTCAAACATGGACTCAACTCTCAAATCCAACGTATCTAACATAATCATAATAATATGATCATAAACCATAAGAGGATTGTTTAAACTAGGCCCTAATTTAGTCTGGTTAACCATATAACTGCTAGAAAAATAAACCAGAGTATTAACAAGTGCGGAGGCTTAAGTCTCCATACCAGAAGGAGGATAGTAAAACATAGAGAAACTATAACTAACAATCTTCATCCATAACAGACTGCAAGACCTAAGAGAACTACACAAAACATCAAACTTAAACATCAAAATGGCTAGAAGCTCGATACCCCCATCAGAAGCCTCAACATTATTTGTTGTTGAGGAGCTCCCAATTTCTTTGAGAGTCTCTGCATTTAATCCTTCCACGTGTCCTTACCTAGCTCTAGGTCAAGTCTAGCCTCCACTTGTTGCCCAATGCCATGTTGTTTCTTGGGCTTCCTTCTTAACTTTCTCTGCCCAGAAGCAAAGCCCATAGCAAAATTTCTCATGATACCATCAGTAATTACATAGAGAGAACTTATAGTCCTTCCCAACTAATTTTTTATTTTACAAAATTCTTTGGCTCCGATCTCCAAGTCTTTCATTCTAACCTGGATATCTTTTGGTCATTCAAGTTTGCAATTCTTTGAACATTCTCTTTAGGGGAGAAATTTCGAGTCATAGTCTCCATAAAACCTTCCCTAGTATTGATAGGAGAAGGAATTTTTTGGTCCGTCATTTCATTTTATTCCCCGGGCTCTTTTGTTAGAACCACATGGTCTCCACTGCCCTCCTCAAACTCCTCTTCTTTTGCCATGTAATCCTCGTTTTCTAACCTCATGTCCCCATGTGACTGCTTAAGTGCAATTTCTGCTTAATTTTAAGCAGTGGGAGTGTTCCCATGCAAATTTTTAATTAGCTGGAAAGGATAAATTGGAATCTTCTTCTACTATCATGGAGCAGCCACTGCTTAAAAATGAAAAATAAGCTTGAAAAAAAGGGGGGGTTGAAATAAGCAATTGTTGCTTATTGAGAAAAAATAGAAAAAAATCACACATGACTCCACAAATTGATTTCCCTCTTTTTTATTTGCTTCCTATTTTTTCTCTAAATATTATCTACAAAATTTATTATTAATATTTTATTTAAACATGCTATTTATGATGGCTGCTAAAAAAATAAGCAACAAAATTTGATAATCATGGGGCCACCAGCTCCACAAATTGCTCCTAAAATTTATGAGCAACACCTGCTAGCCAAAATAAGCTAAGCAGCCGCACGGGGACATGGCTAAGTCCTATGAAGAAAACTCCTCATTAGTCACTAGTTCTTCCTCCTTAACCATGTTCTTGCCTTTGTTATCTTTCTCAATGAGGCACAGCTTTAGAGGTGCTTTCTTAGTATTATTTTACAAATTATTATTTTCAAACAAAACAATAGACAGTGAGAAATCAGAGAATATATATTAGTAGAGATCTAAAAGCTAAGTGCAATTCACATATAAAATCAAATATAAATCTAATATGATAAATAAATAAAAATATTGTAAAAAATAAAATATACTAATATTTAATGTCATTTTATAATTATTACTTTCATTAAACTTACATTTTAATCTAAAAAATTATATTACATATTGCACATTATTGCATATTCTAGATTTCATTTTATATTTTAAATTAAATTCTATTGTCCATATACTTTTTATCATAACAAAATTTTACAAATTTGAATTATATTATATTTTATTTATATTAAATTCTTATTTTATGTTTTTTTTCTCGGTAATAAGGGTTTTTTATTCATAGTAAATATTAACAGGAATTACATTTCAAGTATGTGCAAAATACTTGGTACACACCGGTCTTCTAAACTATAGGAGCTTAATTACAAAAACTGGCGGGATAGGATCTCCACCATATACTCCAGATTACAGGGTCAAGCGACCATATGTTCACCAGTTAACAATAAAAATATCACAAGATACACTAAGCATATGCGCATATACTATAACTATTTTCTCACTATATTATGCATTACAAAAAAGTGCTTACCGTCTATTCATGTGGAAACATCAGTCCATCCCATTGCCACCATTTTCAGCGCTTTAACTTCATCGTTTTGGGCATATGAGCATCACACAAAAAATTGCCTATCTTCCTCATCAAAAAGTTTCTGGCTGCCTTTTTCTTTTCAGCTTCTCCTGGTTCTTCTACCAATTCCAACAGACCGCCTTCGCCTGGGGATTCTAACATTTAAAACTGCACCTTCTGCATTCCTGGGTGTCGGACAGTTTCTGAGTGCAACTTTGATGGATTCCCATCCAATCAACCTTTCAATTTTGTAGTCCCCTTTGTCGAATCCCCGCGGCCAACAAATAAATGAAAGTAATCCTTCCTCTCTAGCCCTTTCTTCGTCAGCAATGCCTTCTGAAACATCGAAACCCCTGCTTGGCCACGCCTATTCAAGGAAAGTCTCCAGCTCTCCTAGCACATCTCTTTTGAAAAGCGCATTCATCACCTCGCGGGTTTCATCATTCTCCACACCTAGCTCTAGAGCCCACGCCAGAATCATGGACGTTATGTCTACGTTGAGTCGACCCCTGTGATTAGTCGTGATGAATTTCGGCCCCAACGTCTCGCAGATAGCATCCTCCAACTCCTCATTGGACCACCTTAACAATTTTATTATTCTTTTCACTTCGACAATACCAAAGAACCCTTTCTGTTGTTTAAACTTTCCCTAGTTTCAAGGTGAAAGTTGCCTCCATAATGTCAAAAGTTCCTACACAGTAAGAAGATATACAGACAATGGGAACAAAAATTACACGGAAATAGTGATGTTTGAGGGTAATCCCATAACACAAATAAAAAGGCACACAACAATCATGAGAAGAAAAGGCAGGTCTTGTCACAAAAATTACTTCGCCACCAACTATCCTTCGTTTACGTCACCTTGGATTGTTGAATGCCAAATATGATATTTCCTCGCATTCGATGACTTCATCACGCGGATGTGGCTGGGGAAACATGTCTTGCATTGATTGTGATTTGATGAAAACGTGGCATATGTTAGGAAAAAAATGTCCTTTCAGTCTGTCTCCCAAATCTGCCTACCTCTAGATCGCCGCCAAAATCTCTCATTTGATTTACAGCTTGGCCTCTGCCATATGACAGAATGTCATTCACAATGCCCTGACAGTTCCATTACAACACAGACATCTAAAACATTTATTGCTGCCACTGTCGAAATCATTCCTTCCTTGACTGTAGTTAACATTTTCTGTTATCGCTAGTTGAGATTGTAGGGCCCATTTACCGTTGCACCAAAAGCCATGACTTTTAGTGAACATGGAACACCACATAATTAACCCCCTGTGGGCAGGGGAGCGCGTCGCATCACCCAACAATCTCCCCCTCGACGCGCATATCAGGTGCTTACGTGGGTCGGGAAGGCACC
>MU228095.1:2734576-2762871 GCA_018584345.1 Thuja plicata
TTTTAGTGAACATGGAACACCACATAATTAACCACCTGTGGGCAGGGGAGCGCGTCGCATCACCCAACAATCTCCCCCTCAACGCGCATATCAGGTGCTTACGCGGGTCGGGAAGGCACCGGGGAGATTTGAACCCATGACCAAGCCAAAACCAGGCTCTGATACCAATTGTAGGGCCCATTTACCGTTGCACCAAAAGCCATGACTTTTAGTGAATATGGAACACCACATAATTAACCACCTGTGGGCAGGGGAGCGCGTCGCATCACCCAACAGAGATAACCCCACCTCCAAATCATCAACAGTCACACTGCTAAGATTTTCAAAGTGTGAATATCCAACTCTTTCAAAATTTGCAGCCTAGTTGGACAATTTATCTGCTTCTTGATTCCCCCTTTCTCATAACATGAGAAATTTTATAGTCTTCAAATTGTTTCAACAAATCTAGAATTAAATTTATGGGGGATTGAAGGTGCCAAGCGATGATATTCTTTTTAATGATAGCAAACACAATAATTGAAGAATCTCCTTCTAGATGGAGCTTTTTGACTCCTAACTTCAGACTCATTTTAATCCCTAACAGAGATGTATTCACTTCTTCCATATTGTTAGTCATATTGTTAGTTCCCTCATTGATTCTTTCTGCACAAAAAGCCAGTTTATGGCCGTTTCAGTCTCTTGCTATTGTCCCAATTCCGGACACTCCCGGGTTACCTCTAGATGCTCCATCAAAATTTACTTTAATCTAGCCTCTTTCTGGTTGTTTCCATTTCACATTATTTTTTGCCATTTTTAGGTTTGGTTTTTGAAACATCATTTCTCAATTGCCTAATCTTAATGCAAGGCCTTTTATTCTGAATCCTCCTATCATTTTTTGTGAAAGGTCATTTTAAAGATTTCTTGCTTGCTAAGGCTGTCATTAATTCTTCAATTGAGAGATTTATTCTATACATCAGATTTTCCAAAGTTTCACTTTGGTTCAAAAAGATTCTTTTGTTTCGTTCCTTCCAAATTTCCCAGATCATCGTAGATGGGTAGATATCCCAAATCCCATCCACACGAGATTTGCAAAGGGATGAGGGCCAACTTAGTAATACATCCCTAATATTGTTGCGCAAAGGACCCTGAGATTCCAATTTTTGTTGGATCATTTCCCAACACATCCTTGCACTTTTGCATTGCACCAAAAGGTGGTAAACATTCTTCGACTTCTCACACAAGACACATTTCGTAGGCCCCATAAAGCCAAGTCTCTTTCTTCGCTCTCCAGTGAGAATTCTACCCCCAGAAGCTAGCCAAGCAAAAAATCCAGCTTTAGGAAGGCAGTCATTGCCCCAACATAATCTTGTTGGCCAATGTTCTTCTATATCCGCCCTTTCCAAAAGTTGATATCCAAGTTTGACTGAATATTCTCCACTCTTGGATCCGCACCAAATTAAGCGGTCATTCTCATTATTAATTATAATGTTCCTAGCCTGCAAAACATCTCTCATGATTGATTTACGCTATTCTAATAATGCTTCATTTTCTAAAATTTCCACCCCCATTCCCTGCCATAAAGCTCCTCCTTATTCTCTACATAATTTGAGATTTTGTCACCCCAAATTCTGGCAAAATAAGTTCTTAAGGAATGCAGGTCTATTGAATCTTTTAGTGCAGGGAGACCATTCCAAGAGTCCTCCCAGAAGTTTTCTTGTTGACCATTTTCTAATTTCCAAGATAGGTGATTTGTGATGATATGTCTACATGAAACAATAAAATTCCACATTGCCGATCCTCGAGGAGGATTTGGTTGTCAGCATATGAATCTAGATATTTTTCTTTGAGAATGTGGGCCCACATTCTGTCTAGATTTTCATACATGGCCCAAACAAGTTTAGCGCCCAACGTTGTGTCCATAAGTTTCCAATTTCTGAGTCCTGCCCCCCACATTGTTTGGGTTTACAAATTTTATCCCATGCCAGTAAGGGGCTTTTATCCTCCTGGTTGGCCCCATTCCAGAAGAATTTCCTCATTCCTTGACCAATCTTATTAATGATGGTAGCAGGGATTCTGAGGCACATCATGGGAAAGATAGGAATGGTAGAGATCACCATTTCTAGCATTAGGATTCTACCAACAGAAGAGAACCATTTTCCTTGCCATCCTGTCATTTTTTTTGAACAAGAGGAAACTAAATCAGCCCATAGATCTACTTTACATATTCCCTCAAACAATGGGATGCCTAAATACTTTGCAGGAAGCGAGCCCTTTCTCATGCCCAAAATCCTGCAAATTTCTCGCTGGTGCTGGGGGGTGGTGTTAAAAAAATATATCTATGATTTCAGCCAATTAACCTGTTGTCCTGATGCTGCACTATATTTATCTATTGTTGATTTCATCATTTTTGCTTCTTAATAGATGCCTCCCTTGCAAGAAAAGTTTCATTAGCAAATTGAAGGTGAGAAATGGGTGGTTCACCAACTGCCACTCTAATGCCCTACCATAAGCCAACAATTCACTTATTCTTAATAAATATGCCCAGAGCTTTAGCCATGATCATGAATAGAAACGGGGATAGTGGGTCCCCCTGTCAGATTCCTTTACAGGTTTCAAAAAACCCCTGTGGGCTTCCATTGACTAGGATGGAAATTCTGACACTAGATAAACAACTTTCAATCCAAGATACCCATTCTTTGGAAAAACCAAAGTTTCTTAGGACTTTTAAAAGGAAATCCCTGTCTACTTCGTCATAATATTTCCTGATGTCCATATTTACCATCATTCTCTCTGTCTTTGCAAATATGACTGAATGAATAGCTTCATTAGCTACGATGATTCCTTCATAAATCGACCGAACAAGAGCAAAACCGCTCTGTTCTTCTGAGATAACACAACTTAAAACTTGTTTAAGTCTATTGGCAATAAGTTTGGATATAATTCTATATATTATGTTGCACAAGGCAATAGGTCAGAAATCCTCAAAGCCTGAAGTCACCTCCTTTTTAGGGATAAGGGCAATAAGAGTGTTATTTAGATCTTTCAAGATAAACCCTCCACATTGGGCTTCATCCACCACCTCCCAAATTTTCATCCCCACCAAATCCCAAAAGTGTTGGTAGAACAATGCGGTAAAACCATCGGGGCTAGGAGATTTATCACTTCCCAAACCAAAAAGTGCGTTTTTAATCTCTCCCAAGGTGGAAGGCGCCATTAAGAACTCATTTTATGATGCACTGATACATTCTGGAATGGAACTCAAAATCTCTTCAGAATGATCAGACTACTATCTTTTTTCACAAAAAATATTAGAAAAATATCTCACTGCTTCCTCATTTATTTCCTTGCATGTTTCTAAATTTTGTCCATTTTGGTTTTTAATGGAGAAGATTCTGTTTACAACTCTTTTCACTCTTGCTAAATTGTGAAAAAACTTTGTGTTTCCGTCTCCATCTTTGAGCCATAGTTCTCTTGATTTTTGCCTCCAATAAATTTCCTCCCTCGCTAAAATTTCATAATATTCCTTTCTTAATCGTTGCTCCTCTAAGAATTCAACATTTTTCATGCCATGTGTTATGACCTCATTCAGGGTTTTTAATTCTTCTTCCACCCTGAATTTTTCCACAGATATTTTTGAAGCTTTCCCTATTCTAGATTTTCAGCCTTTCCTTTAGGAATTGTAATTTTTTACTAAAGACAAAGGCCTTGTTCCCAGCTCTTGTTGGAGGATTGGTCCACCAATCTTTCACCAAATCATTAAAGCCTTTAGCTCTGAACCGCATTGCTTCAAATCTAAAGGGGCATCTATTCGGTGAAATGTCATCATGAATCCTTAAGCATATAGGGAAATGGTTTGATCCCGTGAATGAGAGGATCTCAGCGTTACAAATCCATTTTGTTGATGACCAATCCCCATAGATGAAAAACCTATCTAATTTTTCTACAATATTATTAAAGTCCAGTCTCCTGTTGGTCCAAGTAAAATCTCCACCTCTAAGTTCTAGTTCCACAAGTCTATTATCCACAGTAAAATTTCTAAAGTATCTTTGGCTTTTCCCATTCCATTCGAGCCCACCCCTTTTGTCTTCTGGTCTCAGAATAGCATTAAAGTCTCCTCCAATAAGAAATAGTTCATTAGGGAAAGCACAAAAGATGGTTGAGATTTGATCCCAGGTTATTTGTTTCAGCCTAGAATTGTTTGGCCCATAGATATTAATAATGTTGATCCTTGATAGTAACTATTTTGAATCCACCTTTTCCCACATCCACGACCTGCCTTGCTACATTATTGTAATGGTTATTGTAGTCTCATTCCACAAAATTCACGGTCCCCCCGAGGCCCCCATAGCTTCAACAAAGGAACATTTCCATCTAGCAATTTTTTTTGCAAACCTAGCACAATCCTCATTCTTTAATTTAGTTTCTTGCAAGAATATTATCTCTGGTTTCGCCTGATCAAGACAACACTTGATCATGCGACTCTTGTCAGGGGCATTGTATCCCCTGACATTCCACGATAGGATTTTCATTGGTCACGGGAAAAGGCTTGACCTTTTCTCGATCTCAGTTTTCTTTGGCCGCTTGCACAACCAGCCTTGACAAGTCTCATTTTAAGGGTGTTTGCTCCCCTTTTCTTCTTTTCCCCAACTACTGCTTTATCCACCGATGAGTCCAATTTATCTATCATTCTTGTCTCTGCTATTCCCAGCTGATTTGAGAGCCCCAAAAAATCCTCTGCTTCTTGATCCTCGCCTTCATCACTAGCATTTTCCCCATGTTGTTTCCGCCACTATCCCTAACAACATCAAAAGAGTCCCCAAGGTTTCTAATAGGAGAGATGGGAATATCTTTGATTAATGTTCCAGTATTATCAATCCAGAAAGAAGGTTCATAGTCCTCTACCTTACTCTTCATCTCTTCAACATTCTCCTCACATGGATGATTGGTTATGTTGTCATTTCCTTGGAGGTCTTCTACTATTATTGGTTGGTGTTCCATTGTGTGCCCTTTATCATTTCCTATGATTGGATCTGGATTATCTTCTGAGAATGTGTTCCGAGCTTCATTATGTTTGTTAATAACCGGTGCATTTCCAATCTCCCCACTATCCAGTTCATCCACCCTACTCTCCAAAATCTCATTGACACTCGAGTTCTGCCTTTCCTGGGTCTAATCAGTGGCTGAAAGGGGTGAACCATACACTAGTGTTTCAAGGTCCATTTGTCTAATAAATGTATCCATGTGCACCAATCTATAAATATCCTTGTTATCTACCACCCGATGATCAACACTGAGCATCATTAGATCAAAGGATTTACGTTTCGCTTGCACTTCTCTGTTCTAGGTAATGATATGATTCTAGTGTTAATCATTTGCACTAAATATGCCCCTTCTTCTAAGGTGCTCTAGGTTTGTCCATAACACACAAAAAATCCTCCCACACTATATTCCCCTCCTTTTCTTTGGCTTTACCATTGAGAATCGAGTTAGAGTTGTTTATTTCCACATCTCCAACCTCTACTTGAGTTTTACCAATCTTCTATTTCTAGATCCCTATATCTGATCTAAGTTCAATGAACTTGGGTAGAGGGAAAGATTCCTTCCACAGGATCAAAATTTTGATATAAGTAGATAAGTTCTTCTTATCTAGATCTTCACCCCACTCAACAAATTTACCTAGGGAGTTCCCAATGAGTTTTAGGGTGACAATGTTCCAATACTCATGGGGTAAGTTTTTAAGACTGATCCACAAAGGGATATCCGAAAGGGTTTCTTTCATGGGATCAAAATTTGGTTCGCGGTCTTTTATGAAAGTTCCTTGACCCTCAATGGAATACGGCCCCGACTACAGAATAGATTCTTTAAGCTCCTTGGTAGGGCATAGCACCATATAGAAGCCATTTGTGAACATTTTGAGGGTACAGTATGGGCTACAGTGATTGAAAACCCAGTTTTTTATTTTCGCATAAGCCGACCAAGACCTAGTCCATTTCATTACAAATGCTTTGCATCTAAATAAATCTAAATTATCACTCCATTCCCTATGATCAATTTGCAAATAAGAGATATTAGGGTTGTTTAGGTTTGGGACTACCTCTTTTCCTCCTTGATGGTGTGTTGCCGGTTTGGCTCTCCATAATTTGTGCTCGAGATCTCTGAAATTGACAGTGACTGATTTTTTAGAACCCTTCCCATCCCATTTGGAGTAGAGAGGGGAAAAAAACTTGTTTCTTCTCTTCGAATCCTAACAAGCACGAAAGTTTTTCTGCGAATATCTATTGATTTGTCTAGCTCAGTTATTGAGCGACCACTGTCTCCCCGGATTAACTTGGTAGGAGAAACCTTCACGGCGTCTGAAACCATTGTTCAAACCGTTCAACCGTTGCAGTCGCCGCTACTCCATTGCTCGCTCATAACAGTTGTTAAATGTTTTCTTTTTATTTTAAATTGTACTCTAACTTTTTTAATAAAATTGAACATTTAACATTAAATATTATATTATATATTTAAATAAAATCTTATATTCCATATTTGGTATTTTAAAAACATAATAAAAGATAGTAAAATAAATAATTGTAAATATATTTATTAACTTCTTTTATGTTGCAGGCTATAAAGTATAAAAGTAAAACCATACATAAATCAAGCAAAGTTAAAACAAAAATAAACATTCATAGCAATCATTAGGGGAAATGACTCAATACCTAAGCCCATTCAGGTTATGGTAGCAGTTGTTGATTTAATACCCATACTTATCCATTTAATATCCATTTTTTTGATAATATTGCACCAATAGTTGCAACTATAAAGTTTTTATTGCGGATGACTAGCCATAATTGAATGAAATGTATCCCTTAGTTCTAAAAATTAACCAACCATGTGATGCTACATCAGCTGTACAAGTATGGGTCTCCCTTATGCATGACCATTTGTCTCACTTTTTTTTGGGTTGTTTTGGACACCTTGGCAAAAAGTATTATGATGCGGCATCATATTTTGTAATGTTGCCTTGAAACCTTAGTTATAAGTAGGAGACTTGCTAAGTAAGAAGCTATAAAAAATTGGGAGTGATTTGAAATTTTTATGTAGGATTTTGAGAAGCGTGAAGTAAGGGTGCTCAACTACTAGGTCATCTCCCCTATGGGAGATGAAAATCAAATAGAACCATAAATGGGATAGTGAAGAACATTAAATAATTGATGAGTTGAGAGAAAAAACTGTAATTATGATGATGGGGATGCCAATGCGAATCCCCCACGGATGGGTGTGATTTTGGGGGCTATATAGATGTTGCCTAGTGGGAGTAGTGCAAAGTATAATGAAATTTGCAAAAGAATTTTTTGGAACTTATGATCTTAGTTAACATCTAATCACTCTTATATGGTAGAAGCCAAGAATAAATACAAAATTCAAGACTCCAACACTTCAAATTTTGGTATGTTATTATGCTTTTCTTCTCAATAGTGTGAATTTGATTTTAGTGAAGTATGCATGACGAAATATGAATTAAATAGATTATAATGTAGGGACTTTAGTCTTTTCCATGAAACAAATGCCCACTAAAACAATGATGTACATTTTATTCAATATATTAATTATTTATGTGGATGCCTACTTTAGAGAAAGAGCCAACATTAAATAGATTATTTTTCCACAATTCATAATAATTAGTGTTGTTGCTTCTAGTTTTGATTGTGTATAATTTTTTGCATCAACATTCAGATCACACTTTGTGATCCATCATCATGATGGTAGAAAGCTCATGGAGATGAAAGATGGACAGTTGCAAATATGTGGAAAATCAATACAACAAATCTGCAACTGTCCATCTTTCATCTCCATAAGCTTTCTACCATCTCGACGATCGATCACAGAGTGATCTGAAACGTTGATGCAGTACAATCAAAACCAAAAGCAACAACATTAAGAACCAACATGTTGAAAATAAGGGGGGGGGGAGTTTAATGTGCTTAGAAATCAAACAAGTAAGGCAATTGTGTTAATTCTTTCATCAAAATATAAAATGAAGAAGAAAGGAAAATGCTTAGAAATTTGTAGGAAAAAGAAGCTTAAGTAACTTTTACAATAGAATAAATGCATACACAACTAGAAGAAAATGCAAAATAAAAAACAAACATGCAATATGCAAAACTTTACCTTGAAAAAACCCTTAACTGTAATTTTTTTGGCACATTAATCTTTTTCACTATTACTAAAAAGCTAATGATTCACAATATGATACATAAGATCGTACTCAAACCTTAGGCATGTGTGGATATTAATAGGCATATCATAATTAGTTCACAAAAGATTTAGAATTACTTTAAAACCATATATGGAAATGAAAAACCTAATTTTTAAGTAATATTCTTGATAGCCTCAATTGACTACAAAATTACCATTTAAACATCCAAGGAAAACTAAAGGAAGAAAAATACTTTAAAAAGGATCAAAAGTAGATCGAGATTCAACTTAATTTAGAATTACATTATCAATCATAAAAGCATACCTAATTGCAAAAGTTGATTGTGTTTGAGCCTTTCCTAGAATGTAATAATTCATAGTGTTGATATTTTGAGTGGGATGAGTAATATAATACTATATTGGTAAGTGGCACACTTTTGTGTCAAGCTTGTCTCGTTTTCCTATCCTCATGTACCTATATTTCCTCCCGTTTACATCTCTTATAATGCTTTCAACCTTATCACATTCCAACTAGCACACGTTTCCATGTAATCAATATAAAGGCATAACTTTGTGCACCTTCATTCACAACCATAACCATGCATTTACCCATTACCTCACAAATAGCACTTTCCTAGGTTCAATCTCATGTCACTCAAGATTGATCATTAAGTGCTTCAAATTGAAGCTCAATATTAAGAGTGTCAAACTTAAGAGGATGAATCAAGTAGCACAAAATGGAGGGCATAGTCTATTTTAGCTCTAAGTACTAATCTAAAATTAGATTTGATTTCATGCAAATCTACGATGAGTAGAGTGAGTAGAAAATATTATTCAAAGAAGAAACAATAAACCCTAAAAACACGATCTTTCAATTATCAACACAAGAAAACAAATAATTCATATCTAAAAATAGAATAGAATAAAAAACAAGTGTAAATTGTTAAAAAAATATATTAAATCCTTAAAAAAACTAGGTTGTGCAGTCTAGATTAGGTTCATTGGAAAATCCCAATTCCTAGGGTTACTCTGGACTAGTCAATAAAATGCACATAAAGAAGCACAATTAATCTAGACTAAAGAATAGATGGAATGCAATAAATCAAATAGTAAACATTCATATAAATATACAATTATGTTTTAAATAAAAGTAAATTCAATTAAATATAACTTTGTGACTAATGAATGAACTTTAAATGATGAAGACTTAGAAATTGATGTTGCATATGCTCTAAAAAGTTCTACAATAATCATCGATATGGATTAGAATCAAAATATTCTTCCCTAGAATGCTCTAAGTTGAGTTTTGTAATATGAATTTAGTTCTTGATTGTTAACTAAGTAGGACGAGATTCAACTTAATTTAGACTTACATTATCAATCATAAAAGTGTACCTAATTGCAAAACTTGATTGTGTTTGAGCCTTTCCTAGAATGTAATAACCCATGGTGTTGATATTTTGAGTGAGATGAGTAATATAATACTATATTGGTAAGTGACACACCTTTGTGTTAAGTTTGTCTCATTTTCTTATCCTCATGTACCTATATTTCCTCTCGTTTACATATCTTATCATGCATTCAACCTTATCACATTCCAACTAACACACGTTTCCATGTAATCAATATAAAGGCATAAGTTTGTGAACCTTCATTCACAACCATAACCATGCATTCACTCATTGCCTAAAAAATAACACTTTCCTAGGTTCAATCTCATGTCACTCAAGATTGATCATGAGGTGCTTCAAATTGAAGCTCAATATTAAGAGTGTCAAACTTAAGAGGATGGATCAAGTAGCACAAAATTGAGGGCATAGTCTATTTTACCTCTAAATACTAATCCAAAATTAGATTTGAATTTATGCAAATCTACGATGAGTAGAGTGAGAAGAAAATATTATTGAAAGAAGAAACATTAAACCCTAAAAAGAAGATCTTTCAATTAACAACACAAGAAAACAAATAATTCATATCTAAAAATAGAATAGAATAAAAAAACAAGTGTAAATTGTTAAAAAAATATATTAAATATTTAAAAAAACTAGGTTGTGTAGTCTAGATTAGGTTCATTGAAAAATCCCAATCCCTAGGGTTACTCTGGACTAGTCAACAAAATGCACATAAACAAGCACAATTAATCTAGACTAAAGAATAGATGGAATGCAATAAATCAAATAGTAAACATTCATATAAATGTACAATTATGTTTTAAATAAAAGTAAATTCAATTAAAGATAACTTTGTGACTAATGAATGAACTTTAAATGATGAAGACTTAGAAATTGATGTGCCATATGCTCTAAAAAGTTCTACAATAATCATCAATATGGATTAGACTCAAAATATTCTTCCCTAGAATGCTCTAAGTTGAGTTGTGTAATATGAATTTAGTTCTTGATTGTTAACTAAGTAGAACGAGATTCAACTTAATTTAGACTTGCATTATCAATCATAGAAGTGTACCTAATTGCAAAACTTGAATGTGTTTGAGCCTTTCGTAGAATGTAATAAGCCATGGTGTTAATGTTTTGAGTGGGATGAGTGATATAATACTATATTGGTAAGTGACACACTTTTGTGTTAAGTTTGTCTCATTTGCTTATCCTCATGTACCTATATTTCCTCCCGTTTACATCTCTTATCATGCATTCAACCTTATCACATTCCAACTAACACACGTTTCTATGTAATCAATATAAAGGTATAATTTTGTGCACCTTCATTCACAACCATAACCATGCATTCACTAATTACCTCACAAATAACACTTTCCTAGGTTCAATTTCATGTCACTCAAGATTGATCATGAGGTACTTCAAATTGAAGCTCAATATTAAGAGTGTCAAACTTAAGAGGATGAATCAAGTAGCGCAAAATGGAGGGCATGGTCTATTTTCGCTCTAAATACTAATCCAAAATTAGATTTGAATTTATGCAAATCTACGATGAGTAGAGTGAGAAGAAAATATTATTGAAAGAGGAAACATTAAACCCTAAAAAGAAGATCTTTCAATTAACAACACAAGAAAACAAATAATTCATATCTAAAAATAGAATAAAATAAAAAACAAGTGTAAATTGTTAAATAAATATATTAAATCCTTAAAAAAACTAGGTTGTGTAGTCTAGATTAGGTTCACTTGAAAATCCCAATCCCTAGAGTTACTCTGGACTAGTCAACAAAATGCACATAAACAAGCACAATTAATCTAGACTAAAGAATAGATGGAATGTAATAAATCAAATAGTAAACATTTATATAAATATACAATTATGTTTTCAATAAAAGTAAATTCAATTAAAGATAACTTTCTGACTAATGAATGAACTTTAAATGATGAAGACTTAGAAATTGATGTGCCATATGCTCTAAAAAGTTCTAGAATAATCATCGACATGGAATAGGATCAAAGTATTCTTTCACTAGTACATTTGACCCTAATTTTTTACCAATATTTCTGACTGAGCATTAAAATGGTTTTGCTTAGTCATATTATAGAAGGAAAACTTTGATTTTTTTAAATCCATTCCCGCGTTGGTTGTAATTACAACGACCATGACATGTGGTCGTAAATCCGACCAACACAGGCATAACTTAAAAAAAAGGGTTTCATTACATTTCATTATGTTACGTTGCAAAGTAGAGTTGAAGGAGGGTACGCGGAACGCCTTCATCGACACCACCTGTAAGTGGTGATTCCATTTGATTTGATGTTCGATTTAATTTGGATCATTTGATAATTGATTTGACTTCCACACTACACATGGTATGATATTTTCCCCTGCTACTTTTGTCAATCAAAACCCTTGGATCACTCCAATAGTGTGGCCACACCCAAACCAGGAGCGATGATATCAGATTAATATTATAAAGCGAAACTATTAACGAGCAATTCAAAGTTATTGAAGAATTTGGTCATATCGTTGAGAATATCAATTCCAGACGATTCTAAAAAGCATGGTGTCGCCTACAACGAACTTGAGATTGACCAAAAACCAACTTGAAATGGACCAACCTTAACATGTGTAGATGCTTGAAATAGACCAACCCTAACATTACTCCCTAAAAAAAATGATCTTATGATATTGTCGATAACATCCAACGATGATCACCAAATAATTTTACTAGAGGTCGTAGGTAACCATCTCAGTCCAAGGCAATGGCAACCATGTTAAGTTGATTGTATTGTTTGTAAGGTTACTTTGATGAGTGTTTGGGGCTTTCTGGTAGGGAGACGAATCTGAGAATAATTCATTGCTCTTTATTTTTTGCCCAAGAAGTTGTTAGGAGGTGGAAAGAAACTGGTGTTTAGACCTTGCATATAGGTTAGAATTATTAACTACTAGGATTCATTATGGTATGAGCCTTACCTTTGTAGGTATCTTGGTTGGGATGTTTTTGTACTGTCATTGGTAGGTGGCATATCTAGTAAAGTGTAACCATTTAGTTTGCATCCAAAAAATGTTAGATAGGTTGTGTACGGGACTGCCATATTTTTTTAACCAACCTTGCATTGGTGTTGAATATTGAACAGTCTAAATTTCTCGAGTAGAGCATTTTGTGATATACTAGGCATATTTCTGATATAACTAGAGGACTTTGTTGTAGACATAATTGTGAGTTCATGTGATGATAATTTTACAATCAACTTCAATTATTATACTATTTCTATGGGGATCCTGATGCCCCTTATAAAGCTAAAATCTGTCATATACTCTTATGTGTTGCATGTATGCAATGACCGACAATGAGTACTTTTCCCTTTATCCAACAAGGACCCACAAACATTCATATGCTATAGACTGAATTTGGTTGCTGATAGCTTGGGTAATTACCTCCATGGAGTTGGAAATATCAAAAAATTGGTATTTTCATTTCTTCCACAAGGCCCACAACCATTCATGTAGATATTATGGACTAGCTCCACAATACAGATAAAGCCATGATATTAACATAGAACGAAGCATTGTCGAAAAATGAGTCCAAAGGTCTAGAGTTAGGGAGGAATTTATAAGTAGATGCAACATTGTTTCCTAATTTTTGAGACAATTCAAGCACATGCTTGGTCCCAAGATGAATTATTTTATCAACTTTGAGGCATATTTGTCTAAAAGAAATAAATATTATTTTATTCAAAATAAGTTATTAATAAGAGGAATATTTTCAAAAACCTGTCATTTTTTTAAATTATTTCATTTTCAAATAGAAAGTGTGCATTCATTTTCTTCTCTCACTAAAGATGAAAACCCTTAGGATTTGTGAAGCTTGGGAAAATAATAAAATATCCTCCTAGCTTTCTGTGTAGTTCCTTATTGGTATTGATAGTGTGCTTCATGAAGGAATTTTTTTCATGATTTGAATGTTTTAAATTCGCTTGCAATATTTGTTTGATGCAGGAGCATCATGGGTTGCCTTGCTATCCTACTCATCTTTGTTTATTTTTCCAATTAGTGCCGAGTTGCAGTTCTTGCCGAGTTGTAGTGTCTGCCGAGTTGTCTAGTGTTTGCCGAGTTGTTGTTTGTGTCAAGCTGTACAGTGTTGGCCAAGCGTTCTTTCATGTGTCGAGTGAACCTGATGGTTGATTCTTCTTAACTGAGCTTGTCCGTGTTTGGTTTCTGTTGAAGTCAACTTCTATATTTAATTTCTTGTTGCACATTTAATATTTGGATCTTGTCTTGGGATGTGTGCGGACCGTTGATGGTTAGCCTTCCATCTTTGTAAGCCGCTTTGGCAAGTATAAATAGGGATGTCTAGGAGTGGGTTAGGAGGAGCTGGTAGAGAAAGTAGCGGATGATGATATGAGAAGATAGAGAGTAGATTGAGTCAGGATTTTGTAAATCTTGTTGGCTGTAACCTGGAAGGCCTCACAGCCAGGCATGTATATTGTAATTGCATGAATCAATAAAAGATATATGATGCTCCTTCTCTCCTCGGTGTTGTTCTTTGTGTTGTTTGCTTCCGTTGTGTTTACTTGCAGGGTGGCTGGATAGTTGGGTGTGCCTTTGGCCCTAACCTTCCCTATTCGCCATTGTTCCTGATGGTATCAGAGCGGAGTTCTTCCTTGGTGGATTGGACTGTGTAGAACCCTGAATTGAATTTTGTTGTAGGATAGTTGATTTGCGGATTTGACCTATAACTTGCAGAGGGTTACGATCTTATAGGAACCGCCAAGATGGTTCAAGGAAGAGGAAATGTTGATAATGCCATAATAGACATGTTGAGACAAATTGCAACCAAATTAGATGTTGTGGAGACAACCCAAAGAAGAGCGCATCTCGATGATGTGAGTGATGATGAAGCAGTGGAACCGAATCCAGAGCCGAAGGAAGAACAAAATGAAGAAATATTGTTGAGAGTATTGTCTAGGGCACATTCAAAGCCTGTTGTAGAAGTTGTTCCTTATGATGGAAAGTTGATACTGATGTTGTGTTGGATTGGATCTCTGATATGGAGAAGTTCTTTGAGTTTGAAAGTACTCCTGCTAATAAGAAGGTGAAAATTGCAGTCACTAGGTTGAAAGGTCATGCCTCACTGTGGTGGGAGCATTTGCAAACTGATAGACAAAGAAGAGGAAAGGAAAAGATCAGAACTTGGTTGAAAATGGTGAACAAGGTGAAGAAGAAGTTCACTCCTTCTGATTACCAAGTTAGCTTGTTGAGGAAGATGCATAACCTTAGACAAAAGGACATGACTGTGAAGGAATACACTGAGGAATTCTATAGGACATTAGATCTGGACATGTGGATGATGAGGTTGAGAAAGTTGTAAGATACCTGAACGAATTGAGATCTGGAATTCAAGAAGAAATAAGTTTTGTAAAATTAGATAGTGTGGAAGAAGCATATCAATATGCCTTGAAAGCTAAGGAGATATTGACAAAGAAGTATGAACAAAGACAAAGAGGTCGAGGTGGCATATTCTAGAGAGGCAGAGGTAGATCCTATGGTTAAGGTGGCAGATCTGATAATTATGCGCAAGATAAGGGCAAATATGAGTAGAAAATTGATGATAAAAGCAAGACCAAGTGGAAAGGTAGTAGTTCTTAACGAGGAGGTAGTAGTTCCTACCGAGGAAGAGGTAGAGGTGGTTTTAGTGGTAATTTTTTCAGATGTGGCAAAGAAGGGCATAGATCTTTCGAGTGTAGACACACTGATGGAAATGGACAAATTCATAGAAATGTTGTGGTACAAGAGGATCTTGAAGGTTCCCCAAGTGGACCTAAAGCTAGAGAAAACCTGATGGTAAGGAGGGCTTTATCTAATAACTGAGTGGATGAAGAACCTATTCTGAGGAGAAGTCTTTTCAAGACCAGATGTAAGATGACAAGAAAATGTTGCAAAGTGATTGTTGACAGTGGGAGTTCAGAAAATTTGGTATCAGAGGAGTTGGTTACAAAGTTGCAATTGCAAAGGTTGAGACACCCTAAACCCTATCATGTTTCATGGATCAAGGATGAGCATAAGTTGTTGGTAAGTGAGTAATGTATTGTAAAATTCAAAATTGGAAATTACTTTGATGAAGTTCTTTGTGACATTATGCCTATGGATTGTTGTCATATTCTGTTGGGTAGACCTTGGCAGTATGATAGACATGTTGTGCATGATGGTAGATTGAATCAATATACTCTTTGGGTGAATGGGAAGAAGAAAACATTGTTACCTTTGATTGAGATTCTAGATGAGATAAACAATACTACTGTGAAAATTTGTATGGTTAATGGAAAGCAATTTGAGAAAGAAATATTGAAGAATCAAGTCTGTTTTTCCATAATTCCTAAATGCTGAGTGACAAAAAATAGTAAATGTCGAGCGATAGAAGACAATGAAGACCGAGTGCCAACAAAAATTCAAAACTTGCTGAATGAATACAAGGAGATTGTTGCAGAGGATATTCCTGATGGTTTACCGCCAGTAAGAAGTATAAGTCATTGTATGGATCTGATTCTTGGAGCTAGTTTACCGAATAAAGCACCATATAGACTGACACCTACCGAGAATGAAGAACTTAACATACAAGTGCAGGAGTTGCTGCAGAAAGGTTTGATCAGAGACAACTTGAGTCCATGTGTTGTACCTATTGTATTGGCACCTAAAAAGAATAGAGAATGGAGAATGTGTACTGATTTCAGATCTATCAACAAGATAACAGTGAAGTATAGGTTTCCTATGCCGAGGATGGATGACATAATGGATTGTTTGAGTGGACAAAAATAATTTACTAAGATTGATTTGAAGAGTGGCTATCATCATATCAAAATCAGAGAAGGTGATGAATGGAAGACTGCTTTCAAGAAAAAAGAAGGATTATATGAGTGGTTAGTTATTCCTTTTGGTTTGACTAATGTGCCTAGTACATTCATGAGGTTGATGAATGAATTTCTCAAGAGATTTTTGGGTAAGTTTGTGATTGTTTATTTGGATGATATTTTGACATTCAGTAAGACTAAGGAAGAACACCTTGAGCATATTAGACAAGTGTTGCAAAGACTGAAGGATGAGAAGCTACTAATTAATCTAAAGAAGTGTTCCTTTATGCAAGAAGAGATTGTGTATTTAGGATTTGTGATTTCAGCTGATGGTTTGAAAATGGACCCTGAGAAGGTTAAAGTGATTCTGGACTGGCCTACACTTGATAATGTGGGTGAGGTAAGATCATTTCATGGTTTGGCTAGTTTCTACATAAATTTCATTAAGAATTTCAGTTATGTTTGTAATGCTATGACGGAGACTATGAGAGGAGATAAAAAGGGTTTTAAGTGGACACATGGAGCTGATAAGAGTTTTGAGACTTTGAAACAAAAGGTTTCCGAGTTACCTATGTTAGCTTTACCCAATTTCAATAAGGTATTTCAAATTGAGTGTGATGCAAGTGGTAGTGCAATAGGAGCTATGTTGAGTCAAGAAGGTAAACCCGTTGCTTTCTTTAGTGAGAAGTTGAATGATGTGAAAAGGAAATATTTTTTGTATGATCAAGAGTTTTATGCTATTGTTCAAGCTTTGAAAAAGTGGAGACATTATTTGATTCCTAAGGAGTTTGTGTTGTATACTGATCATAAAGCTCTACAGTATTTGGGAAGTCAACATAAGTTGAATCAGAGACATATGAAGTGGGTTGAATACTTACAGAGTTACACATTTGTGATCAAGCATAAGAGTAGAGTTACTAACCAAGTTGCAGATGCACTAAGCAGAAGACGTTCTTTGTTGACCGAGATGAAGGTTGTTGTTCTTGGTTTTGATGAGATGAAGGAGTTGTATGATACTGACCCTGATTTTTCTGAGGCATGGAGAGAGTGCAGAGCACCAAATCTATCAGAACAACCAAGAAAGTTTGAGGAGTATTTCATTCAAGAAGGTATGTTGTTCAAAGGAATTCAGTTGTGTATACCAAGAAGTTCCATGAGAATTAACTTGATTAAGGAAAAGCATTGTGGTGGATTGGCTGGACATTTTGGAATTGACAAGACATTGAATTTGCTTAAGGAAAAGTATCATTGGCCACATATGTATAAGGATGTTCAGAAGTTTGTAACGAGTTGTGGAATTTGTCAAGTTGCAAAAGGAGTAAGTTAGAATACTAGATTATATACACCTATTTTTGTTCCCGAGAAACCCTGGAGTGACATCAGTATGGATTTTGTTCTTGGATTACCTAAGACAGTCTGAGGGTATGATTCCATATTTGTTGTGGATAGATTCTCTAAAATGGCACATTTCATACCATGTAAGAAGACATCAGATTCTGTGCATGTTGCTGAGATTTTATTCAAAGAGGTTGTTAGATTACATGGATTACCGAGGAGTATTATCTCTGACCGAGATAGCAAGTTTGTTGGTTATTTTTGGAGGACTTTGTGGAAGAAGATGGATACTGAGTTGAGATTTAGTTCTAAATTCCATCCACAGACAGATGGATAGACAGAGGTTGTGAATAGAGTCTTGGGTAATTTTTTGAGATGTATAATTGGAGATAAGCCGAGTAATTGGGAGATGATATTGGCACAAGCTGAGTTTGCATATAATAATTCTATGAATAAGAGTACTAGAAAAATACCTTTTGAGATTGATTACTGCAATGCAGCCTAGAGGAGTATTAGATTTGAGGGATATTGTTGGAGAAGAAAAGAGAAGTGTTGAAGGGGAAGTATTTGCTGATTTTGTGAAGTATTTACATGAGGAAGTGAAGTTGAAGTTGGAACAAAGTAATCCAAAATATAAGGAAAATGTTGATAAATCTAGGAGACATCATGTTTTTGAAGTTGGTGATAAGGTGATGGTTCATTTGAAGAAGGGAAGATTTCCTGTTGGAACATACAAAAAGCTCAAAATGAAGAAGTTTGGTCCTTGTAGAATTCTGAGGAAGTTTGGCAGGGGTAATGCTTATGAAGTTGAGTTACCTAATGACATGGATATATATCCTATATTCAATATTTTTGATTTGCATAAGTATCATGAATCAAATGATGAAGTTGTTACACCAGATGATTATCCTAAGAAGAAGATTGAATAAGTTGAACATATATTGGATCAGAGGATTGATAAAAGCACAAGAGGAAAATATTACTATGAGTATTTGGTGAAGTGGAAGAATAGACCAGTTGAAGATGCTACATGGATTTCTCAATCTGAGTTCGATTCAGCTCAGGTTGTGACTCCTCAATGATTCGGGGAATCATTTCTTTCAACCCCGGTTGTTTGATGTAGGAGCATCCTGGGTTGCCTTTCTATCCTACTCATCTTTGTTCATTTTACCAGTTAGTGCCAAGTTGTAGTGTGTTTCGAGCTGTCTAGTGTTAGCCGAGTTGTTGTTTGTGTCGAGCTATCCAGTGTTGGTCGAGCGTTCCTTCTTGTACCGAGTGAACCTGATGCTCGGTTCTTCTTGACCAAGCTTGTCTGTGTTTGGTTTCTGTTGAAGCTGACTTCTATATTTAATTTCTTGTTGTGCATTTAATGTTTGGATCTTGTCTTGGGATGTGTGGGGACCGTTGGTGGTCAGCATTCCATCTTTGTAAGTCGCTTTGGCAAGTATAAATAGGGATGTCTAGGAGTAGGTTAGGAGGAGCTGGTAGAGAAAGTAGCAGATGATGATATGAGAAGATAGAGGGTAGATTAAGTCAAGATTTTGTAAATCTTGTTGGTCGTAACTCTGAAGGCCTCACAGTCGGGCATGTATGTTGTAATTGCATGAATCAATAAAAGATATTTGTTGTTCCTTCTCTCCTTGGTGTTTTTCTCTGTGTTGTTTGCTTCTGTTGTGGTTACTCGCAGGGTGGTTGGATAGTTGGGTGTGCCTTTGGCCCTAACCTTCCATGTGCGCCCTTGCGCCATTGTTTCACTTTTGGATTTTTATGGGTTTAATGTTACTGAAGCAAATTAATCAATATATTTTTTGTAGTGTTGACTCCCGTGCAAGTCGTGCCCTTCTTTGCAAGTACTAGTTGCACTAATAAGGTCGTCTTATTTTCTGGTCATAAATTTTGGACTGTATAAATGACAAAGATCATCTTATGGTGGTGTTGTGACCTTTTCACACCATCGTCCCATTGCAAATGGCCCCCCCTCTTTTCACTTTTGCTGCCAGTAGGTGCTAGTTTACGAGTAGACTGGCAACATCTTGAAAGTATAAGTCTTGGTTAAGCCTAGGTATCTGATAGCTTTATATTAATGACAGAGTATAAATAATCTGATAGCTTTATATTAACTACAGAGTATAAATAATCAACACTAGATCAATAAAATCAGCACTATCTAAAGCCATACTTTGAATTTCTATATACAACCTTTGTATAAAGCACTATCCATCTAGGATATTGATTGTGTATTATATTGTTAAGTCATTGATATTGAAACATCCAGATAAGCTCACTTTGAACCACTGTCTTAGACATCATGTTCTGAGCTTCAAGGCTATATGACTATCAAACATGCCTGATTTCTATAAAGTATCTATGTTCTTCAAGCGTACCACTGTCATTTGCAATAAAATCCATTGTGATTTTCACTAAATTAACATTTCTTTGGCATTTTGGATCTCCATTGATTTTTTTTTATAACATAGACACCTTTTCTTCATCACTATAATGCTACAATTGCAATATTAATCACTAATTCCAAAGGCTATATTATTTGTTTCTTTCTATTAATAATGACAACATTGAGGTCTTGATTGATTGGATGTGTTCACTGCCTTCTATATATTTAGAATACCATTTTGATCCATGGCTTATTGGCTATCTTTTGAATATCTTAGTGTCATCAACAACATTTCATTGTCTTTACCTTTACTATGATAGTCATGGATTTTGAACTCATATTCTTAAAATATTCCTTCTTAAATCTCATACATCATACATGGTGTCCTTTATTCTCTCTTTTATTGTCTTAACTATCACTTTTAATGGGAGCCCTATCACTTGTAGTCTCATGTTTCGAGCTTCATTATCTTGGACCTTGTTTTTATGGCTTGAATTTCCATGGCCTTTTCAAAACAAGTGAATTTCAAATTGATCTGGTCTTGTAGTTGTTATCCATATTGTGATTTTCCATTCTTTTCATAACAATTGCTATGTAGATCTATGCAACATGGTTCATCTTGTTTCTTCTATGTAATGTCAGTTGTTGTCCTATTGTAATTGTAATTGTTACTTGTTTCTCTCTGTATTATCTAGTGCAATGTAATTTTCTTTCAGCTATTTTCTATAATTAATTTTCTTCAATTTTATCAAATTTTAACAATCTATTAGATTATCTCGTAGTTTTTTTGATCTATAACATATGATTTATATTAATATTCAAAGAGATAATTACATAAAGATTTTACAATCAACATGCCAACTATTTTACTCCCATTTTTAAACATCTACTGCCCTTACAAACTTCTTCTAAAAACAGGGCATTTCTTGAGATTTTACAGTTATCATAACCTATTCTATACATCTAGATGAATTTATTCGCCTCCTTTTCAAAATTTTAGGTGCACCATGCTTCGTCCTCCATTGTTTCCGAAAACCCCCACATTCTTTGAGAATTTCCCCATTTCTGCACACCATCCTTCGTCTAACAAATGTATCAAAACTTTATCCTGCTGATGTCCATCTTCCAAAATTCATGCATCTTATCATATCCTCCATTTTCAAAATTCAAAATTGCCCTATTCTGGGGCTTGTCATTTGTTGACCACCTTCTTTCCTCTTCTCAAGCCCCTTTTCAACCTTGGCACTTCCACAAAATGTGCACGTTGCCTTTCTTCCACCCGGGTTTTAGCCTTCTCCACAACCTCTTTCAGTCTTTTCCATTTGCCCCCAATATCTGTTTGGTAGGCAAATTTATCCACTTTTCCCCACCACCACAGGAACGACACTCTGCCATATTCATTTCCATCTTTTGCATCTTCAAAACATTCACTGTAGTCGAAACCTACCCTTGGTTTAGCCATTCGAGAACCGAATCTAGGCCTAGGAGCAGCTCATTGTCAAACATGAAGTCCACCAGAAGCTTCACATCTAGTTCCTTCTCTCCAAGTTGCACTGCCCACACAATTATCATAGATATCACATCCACATTGGACCTCCTCTTTGCTTTCCATTCTTAAAATTGGTTGCCTAAAACCTCCATTGCAGCCAGCGCAATCTCCTCTTCCTTCACATTAAGCAGGCCCGTCATTCTATCTTTATTGACAGGCCCTTCGAAGGACTTCTGCTGCTTTTGAGTTCGCACAGAAAAGGTAGCCTCCATTCTCTTCTTTGATTTTTAATTTCTCTATGCTTTGTGTAATTTATGAGGAGAGAAATGATGTAGACACTTCGCAATGAATGAGGATTTAATTCTCAATTGAAACAGATTTCTCAGGAAAACCGACTATCTTTTTGCAACCTGCCATCACCATTCTATTTCATCATTTCTAAAAAGGTGTCGTCACCTTTATTTGCTTCCTCTGACTGATCATTTAATGCACTTAAATGCTATCCCATCTCAAACCATAATCACAAAATTCGTAGATTGTCACAATCCAGCTGACGTCATCAAAAGTGCATTTTGCTTATGAAGAAATCCACCTCATCACATGGTTAGAAATATAAAAAGACACAATTGGATCAAATTTATATTGATACAAATCTTTAGGAGAAGACACAAACTGTGTACTGCAATCCAATTTTTTATATTAAAAACTCAACAAACATGTAAACACTTACACTTTTCTATATGCTTCTACATTGACTTTAAGAGTCGACCCTCCTTTATTCTTCATTGGTCTAACATCTACAAAATATTTTACAATCTAAATCAGTTGTTGTATTAATTTGAAAATTTTTAATGCAGTTCACGTTCGACACACCATGCCACTATTGTTATTCTTGCTGGTACGTTCTGCATTGAATGTCTTCATCCCATTTACATTAAATCCCTTAAAAGAAGAGGTCAGGGAATATTTATAATATCTGCAATCAGTAGATAACAAGAAAGACATAGTATATTTGTCTTCACCTCCCATGATAAGCATTGCAACACCCCTCTTCACAGGATTGTTAAATTCAGGTCTATAAGTTTGGCCAAGAATGCATTCCACTTTAGATGAGATTTTAAAGAACTTGAATTGAATTTCTAAGTGGGAAAACACATTGTCAGTAGGTAATTGATAGTTGTGCATCATATTTTCTTTTTCTAAGATAAGAACCACACACACAAATATTTCAACAATCCTTGGCACAATGATATTGACATTATTGGTTTCATCAATGCACTCAATTTTCATGGTAGTTGGACCCAAGGATGGAGGAGTCCACTCAACCAAAGCTTCTTCTGGTTAAAGTGAAATGAGTTAAGTATGTGAAAAGATGAAGTTTAGTGTCTTGAGTCACTTTTGTCATGTAATAAGGCGTAATGAACTATTTAGCATATTTTGGTCATTTTATGGGTTTCTAATTGATTTTGAGTTCATTAAGTCAAATATTGTAAAACCTTGCAAAATTATCAAGTTGCAAGAAAAGTTGTCAAGCAACTTTTCTTGCAACAAATCTATCATAGTTTTCTAGGAGTGTATTTTGTTAGTTTGAGTACTTATTTGATGTAAAAAGGTCGAATGAAGACCATCTTGGGTGTAATTAGAGAGTTGTTACACCATAACCTTGGTGTCCTCAAACAACTTCAAGAAGAAAATGAGGTCCTCTAATGGATGGATCTCCTACTGCTACTCCATAGCCACACCTTTCAAGGCCATTTCATGCCTCCAAACACAACAAGTTGATCAATTGATTGATCGCCTGCACTTATCAACTCTCTCTTGCAATGTTAGGCACAAATACATATTGTACATGTCAACAATCCATCCCCAAGCCACAGTTACAATAATATGGGGATGGTTACATCATTTTGCTTAGTGAAAACAACAAAAACTGACTATTACAACCCCTTTGCAAATATATTTGATATTACATAATGGAATCCTTAAATGATGGATCAAAACAATGTTAAAAACATTCCTCAACACATTTGAATGATCAAACAATGGAAAACAATGCAATGAAGACTCAAAATATGCAAGAAATCATGAATTTTATTCAATTGATGTGTACAATCCATACAATCTCATCACCAATCCGTACTTCTCTATCTTCTATATCTACATTCAATTGTAGCTTTACATTTTTGAAGAATTTTGGAATTATTTTATCCAAGGCGAGATCAAACTTGAGACTTTCAACCAGAGTGGAAGAGAGTAAAAAACATAGCTATCATCAAGAAAACAAATAAGGGTGCTAAGAATGGAGGACTTTATAAGTGTCTACGCGGATAGGAGGATTCTAGTTCCTTTCAATAGGAAAAGAAAGACTTGAGTCGTTGTTACAAATGCCACAAGAATGGCCACTATACTGCTCAAGTCTTGAGAAGAAATGGATGGACAAGCAGTGACATAACTACTTTGCAAAGAGAACATAAGCTTTAAGAAGTGTATGAGCTTTCATCCAAGCTCAACATAGCCTTCATCATGGTGTTGTGTCTATCCAGTAACATCATTTCTAGTGTACAATGGCATGTGGACAATAGAGCATCAAGACACATAAAACTCAACAAGTAGGTTTTCAACAAACTTCTAGGATATTAGACAAGCATACAAGTTGAACTTAGTGATGATGCCACATATCTAAGCATAGGGACAAGATTTATTTCCTTCAGCTACCTTTGGAGAAAAGACACACATACTTATACATGGGGTGAATCAATATAAGACCAATCTTTTCACTTTAAAACTTTAGCAAGTATAAGCAATAAACAAAGCATCTACACAATTGAGATCTAACAAAAGGAATACAAGATGCGCACACAATTTTACTTAGAAACCCTTGCGAGAGAAAACCACATAAAAATATCACCTTTTAAACTTGTTGCTATGAATTATACTTGTCTATGATATCCAAAGGCATGACAAATTTTCGCTTAACATCTTTAGTGCTATCTTGTGCGTTCCTTAGAAGACTTTTAATCACAATAGCCGAGCTGAAGGATTTTCCTACCAAGGAGTTAAAAATATCTTACACTTTACCACTATTCTTATTTTCAAAGCTCTCTCTCATGATATTTTCTTGATACTATCTTCTTTTTGAGGATAATCATTTGATAGAAGATGATTTTAGAATACTGAGATGATGAATGATGAAGAAGATTTGAAAATGTTCATTTGATGATGATTATGAAGAAGATTTGAAATGTTGCACCAATCTGAATTGGATCAATCATCATTTTCAAATCTTCTTCATCAACCACCATCAACCATTTTCCAAAAGCAACACCTTTCTCTATATGAATCTTGGTTTACATTTCCCTGTAATCCTAATGCAAAATGTTTCCATGAAGTACGTCAAGGGTATAATGCATTCAAGAAAAAGGCCCTAGAGGCTGCTAAGTCTTTTTTACTAGAAAACACCTTTTGCTTGGTAATTTGAAGCCATCAATGGAAACTTACAATCCTAAACAATTAGTATACAATTGATAGGTTCATAATTATTAAGTGAAAGGGAGTTTTTTGATTCGGAACCCCCTTTGGTGATGATCCTATGTAGTTCCACATAGACACGACATGTTCCTTAGAAGACTTTTAATCTCACAAAAGCTGAAAAACATAAATGTAGGCATCATGGTCACAATTCTTTGGAGACATAACATAATTGAGTGGTATACCCAGACGATGCAACGCAACCACTACTCCTCTAGTTCGAAGTTGACACTGTAGTATCCAAAAACCATAGATTGAGAGAGCGGAGGCTGGAGGGCCATAAGGACAAAAATATTCCAAGGTTTACGGAGATTATAATTTTCGCAATCCCTATATTATTTTGGTTGTTATGGTCCTCCTCCTTCGCTCTCTCAATTTATTCCTCCCCCTCTCTATTGTATTCAGCTTAACCATCCTTATCTATGGTTTTTGGACCCTACAGTGTCAACTTAGAACTGAAGGAGTGGTGGTTGTGTTGCATTGTCTGGGTATACCACTCAATTATGTTGTGTCTCCAAAGAATTGTGACAATGATGCCTAGATTTATGTTTCTCAGTTGTTGTGTCTCAGGACCCCTTATGACCCTTTACGAGCCCTAAGAATACATCTTAGAGGTCTTAAAGTATCGTAAGGGGTCATGAGATGCTCCTAGGAGGGGCCAGATGAGCTTCCACCTTCACGTGGTTGGCCCTATTAAGTAGAGAATGTTAAACTGTTCTTGAAACAAAGAGAAGCTCAATATTTCAAGGTCCCAGGGACAAAAAAAAATTGTTCGTAGTCTTTTGTTCATGAAACCGTCAAAACCTGTTACGCTTCTGCAACTCATCAACACTGGAAGTCTGAAGGAATCAATTATTTGGTCAATTATGAGAAGGTAAACAACAAGATAATATTATTGTATCTTTCTTTTCTTTAATCCATTCATATTTTCTACCTTCTCTTCATCTTTAGTAATATATTGGATATTGTACAGTGTACATAAAGGCAAGGCGGTGATTATTCTCAATGATCGGCAGGTATAAGTCTTCCAGGCCTTACCTAGTAGCTAGGACTAAAGATAGCAAAGCTCAAGAGACCATAATAGTTGGTCTCCGTCTTTGGTCCATACGATTGAGAAAACGTTTTACCTTTTGTTAGCTCATCAAATGCGATGATCTGAAAGAATTTATAGGTAATATTTTCATACATAACGTACATTATTTTAGTTTGACGCTACACAAATTTATCTATTTCCCACACTTGTCGACTACGGAGACAACGATAAATAAGCATCCTCGCCCGTGGCCTGAGTAATACAGGCCACGGGAGGAGATGCTTCATTATCGATGTCCTCGTAGTCGACAAGTGCACAAAGTAGATAAATTCTTGTAACGTCAACTTAAATAATATATGTTATCATGAAAATATTCTCTTAACTCTTTCAAATCCCTGCATTTAATGAGCGAATGAAATGAAAACCGGTTTGTCAGTAATATGGACCAAAGACGGAGAACAACTTTTATGGTATCTTGAGCTTTGTTATCTTTAGTGTGCATGTCCATCGATTTTTTGACGCACCTGGCAATTGTTTCGACGAACATTTATACCATTTTCGACGACAAAGCTATACAAGTGACGACAATGTTGGTCATTTGATCCACGATCGTTGTGGACCACGCACCTGCCTTTTTTTGATGAATGATTGGTCGAATATACGAAGAGCATTTATGGCGTCGAAAATGAGACAAAAAAAGTTTGACACCCATATCGGTCGTCTGTTTGATGATATGGTGTCGAAAAACAGACGAATGCTCATCGAAATCTGGAGTGAAATTTACTAGTGTTCCCTAGAATGCTCTAAGTTGAGTTATGTAATACGAATTTAGTTCTTGATTGTTAACTAAGTAGAACGAGATTCAACTTAATTTAGACTTACATTATCAATCATAAAAACGTACCTAATTGTAAAAAATGATTGTGTTTGAGCCTTTCCTAGAATGTAATAACCCATGGTGTTGATGTTTTGAGTGGGATGAGTAATATAATACTTTATTGGTAAGTGGCACACTTTTGTGTTAAGTTTGTCTCATCTTCTTATCCTCATGGACCTATATTTTCTCCCATTTACATCTCTTATCATGCATTCAACCTTATCACATTTCAACTAACACACATTTCCATGTTATCAATATAAAGGCATAATTTTGTGCACCTTCATTCACAAGCATAACCATGCATTCACTCATTACCTCAGAAATAACACTTTCCTAGGTTCAATCTCAGGTCACTCAAGATTGATCATGAGGTGCTTCAAATTGAACTTCAATATTAAGAGTGTCAAACCTAAGAGGATGAATCAAGTAGCACAAAATGGAGGGCATGGTCTATTTTAGCTCTAGATACTAATCCAAAATTAGATTTGAATTTATGCAAATCTACGATGAGTAGAAAATATTATTGAAAGAAGAAACATTAAACCCTAAAAATGATAGTCCTCTAGTTTGGAACCTAACATGCCTCCCGCTGTTGCTGCGTTTAGGGCTCCTGCCGCCGCCGTGGACACCTGGTCTGATGACGCTCGGGCTCCTGTCGCAGTTGTAGCCTCTGTCGATGGCGCCCCTTGCATACCTTTTCCTTCTAACGTGTTTCCTGTCACTGTTGTTGCGTTTAGGGCTTCTACTGCCACCGTGGACGTCTTGTCTGTTGGCGCTCGGGCTCCTACCGCAACTGCTGTTGAACATGGCATGGCATGGCATGGGTGGAAGGCAAAGGTATTTCTTCTGCGACTGTTGTTGTTAGGTTGCTGCGAGTGAGGCTCCTAGTCCTGTGGCTAGGGTTGCTGTTGATGGGCCTTCCTCTTTGGCTGTCGTTGATGGGGTTTCTAAGGAGCTTTCTAGAGGGGCTTCTCAGAAGTCTTCTATGGGGCTTGCTCCTGTCTTCGTGGCTGCTCCTATCACTCTTTCCTTGGGGGTGGAAACAGTTGTGGAAATAGAAAACTCTTCTTCTATCCTTTCCAACCAGGCGATTATTTGCAGATTTAGGGGCTTTTGGCCAAGCCTCCCTGAGCTTCATGCATGGATTTCCAAATGTTGGGAACCCATTATTACTGGTGAGATTCATATCTTCCCTCTGACTAAGGGGTTTTTCATTGCTAAATTTG
>MU228095.1:2779325-2790229 GCA_018584345.1 Thuja plicata
TTGATGTTGAACTTGAACTTGAAGTATATGATGGTATGATCATGATTCATGATGGTATGATTACAAGTATTTTTGTTGTTTAAATGTTTTTATGATACTATGTGACATTCTAATCTTAACTCATGCTACTAGGCTGCATATATATATATATATATATATATATATATATATTTTTGTACTAACGAACCCGAACCCGAACCCTTCTCAAAATTTTGCCGTACCGGCAAACCGGTCCTTCGAACTTGAACTCGAACCTGAACTCGAACCTGAACTCGAACCGGCATCCTAGCTAACATGTTTTAATATCTAATTTATTAGTATTGAATTTTAATTAAATTTAATATTATTTTATTTTATTTTTATATTTAGTAAATTAAATTGTCATAATTTTTTTTAAAAAAAATTATATTAGGCGAATTTAATTTCGAATTTTTTCTCAAATTTTTCCCCTTATCGAACTTCATCCGAATGTTATTTTTGCCGAACTCGAACTCGAATTCGAAACTTGAGACTTAGGCTGTGAGGGTGGAGACACTGGCATAGCAAAGGGCAGACCTTTAGACTTGTATTCAGCCTCCATGTGTAATCTATAACACTCTAATTTTGCAGCCTCCTTGGTTTTGACAATTTTTAACTCCTTTATCTGTAACACCCAAGAAATGAGACCACACCCGTGTGTAGCTCCCTCTAATTTTACCTTCGCATATCTGACATTTATATATTCTACTTCCACCCGAATTTTTCTTTCTGACATCTATTGGATGAACAAGGCAACGTAGAGGTTTTTTAGGATTAAAAGGGCCTCGTGCAAAGTCTTTTAGGACAGTTGAAGGGATTTCAAATTTGTTTGATTTATCTCTTGGAGTTGGTTCACTCCCAACACTTCCACCCCCAATTCCAACTTCTTCCCCCTGCCATTCTTCATCACTACCATGACCATCACTACTGCTGCTGCTCATGTTTACAGTTTGAGTTTAATGAGTATGCTGTAAATGGCAAATGCAAGTTCAAGATTTTGCAATTTAAGGATAAAAAATATCAGACCTTTGGCTTTTTTAATTTTCTGAATTTTTCTAAAAAGTATTTCAAGAATTTAAAAAAAAACTTGAAAACAAAAATTGGGTATACATTGTACAAGAAATTATAAACTAATAATATTTTACAAGTAATACAGATACTAATATTAAAATAAACCGAAAACTCATTAGTGTAAAACTAAAAATTAAAAAAACTTAACAAAAATTGAGAAACAAAAACAAAATAAAAAACGTAACAGCAATTTAAAAACAAAAAAACTTACCTTGAGGCTTCCGCTTGAATCAAACCGCCCCTACAGTGCTGCACAAACACCCCTGGCCCTCCCTCTATGTCGTGCGTCAAAGACTGAAGACTCCAAACGTTGTGCGGTCCAAACCCTTCTCTGTGTCGTGCATTTGGTCTCGCGGCAGGGCAACAAGTGAAAATGAAAATCATAAAACTTAAAACATAAGTATATGTATAACATACATATGTTATGAGTTATAACTTATAAAATATAATATTATAAACTTATAACTTTAACTTATAAATTTATAATAACTTATAAGTTTTATAATATTATAAAACTTATAAAATATAATATAATATATTATAAACTTATTTACATATGTCATAAACTTTAAAACTTATAAGTTTATATTTATAACTTATTTTAATTTTTATTATTAATTTATTTTGAAGCGCGTGTGGGGTCCATGAATGGGAAAAAATTTTAAAACAAAAATACTACTTTTTTAGGTTTTTTGTTTCAACAAGAAACCTCAATCTGTCCCCGGGACGGTCAATGCCCTCCGGAAACCCGTTGACCGTTTCCCATTTTCGGGGACGCGTTTCCTATTTTTTTGTCTGGGTGGGGACGGCTGGGGAAACGTTTCCTGCCATCCCCCTGTCCCCGAAACCATCCCCGTTTCTGAAACCCCAGGCTAAGGCCCGAAAACGTGTCCCCAGGTAACATAGGTTGTAATTAGGTAGAAGATGAGGACACTAGATTTTTGGTATTAATTTCTACATATTAAATCTGTAACACATGCTTGAGCCTTCGCGATCAATAAAATAACTGATTATTGCCTTTCTCTTATCTGGCTCCATTGTGTTTTCCTGAAGAATTGCAGGTTTCTCATGTCCCTTCTGCAGCTGCATCTTTCTTCTCCTAACCTTTGTGATAGTATTCCATGAATTTTTGTGAATGAAGGTCAGCTCCTTGAAGTTGTTTTGTGCTTGATAAACAAGGTCCAGGGATTCTCCTCTCATTGGTGGATCGCCTTTTTAAATTTTTTGTATTTTCAATAGCTTCTCCACTCTTTTCCATGATGAGAACCTAGTTTACATTATTGAGTAGTATTCTCTCAATAGTGTTTTAAGCCTGTAACTGACTATAATTAGGTATTTTTAGTGAAATGTAACAACGAACCAGTCCTTGTGTGGAAGTTGATCTCTAACTATCAAAGCCCACACAACGAGAGGTTTTCCCACGTTTCACTGAATAGTTGAGCTAGTTGCTTCGCAAGGGTGCATATTTCAGTGAAGATAGTTGTTAGCATGTTGGGTTGGGTGGAACTCAATTACATTGATTAAAGAATTTTAGCTAAGAAAGTTGGTGTTATTCTTTGCAATGTATAGTGTTGAAGACATTCTACAAGCACTTGTTGACTCTAAATCCTTGGTTTCAAATCAGTCCCATCTTTTCATGTCAAGATTAGAGACAAGCTTATTCAAGATGAAATAATTATCAATTTATTGATTTTTTTCTGCCTTCACCAAGAAGAACGAGAGTATCTAGGTACGCTTCTTCAAGAGCTTAACACCTCCCTTTGGTAGGTTTCCTTAGGTAATAGAAAGACCAGCTCATGTTCGTTACATGGCTTAAAGGAACTAGATTTTTGTCACCTTCAATGGTGGCAATCCTCTTGCCCTTGCTCAATGCAAATAAATTCCAGTAGCAGCTCTAAAAAGTATAAGTTGTATCATTGGTGAAAAGACCACTACCCACATAGAACGTATTCAAGATATTACTAATACATTCTTGGTTCATAACATTGTAGAAACCAATCTAGTTATTAGGTTCCTTGTCACTTCTTTGAAAGGTAAAGCACTTCAATGGTATAAGGGATCGCAATCCAATTCAATACATAACTAAGATGAACCAAAAGAAAATATTTGCAAATAGTTTGACAAAAAGTGATCATCTATCTTTAAAGGAGCAGCTTACCACTATTTAAAAAGCCCCCCTATGAACTCATGAGGGACTTCAATTTTAGGATCAAGAAAACATGGGAATAAGACTCCAACTTTGGCCAAGCCTTCTCCAAATGCAATTTTGTGCTATTTGAAAGCTTTAAAAAGGAACACAACTATCATGATGCAATCAATGAGGGGAATAACTTTATCTAATACTTATGATATTGCTATGTAATGTACCCGACTGCGAATGATAATGAACCTGACGGCAAATTGGTGATGTACTCGAACAGCCAATTGTACCCCGACTGCCCGCACGCTGCGATTCAACACCCTTCGGCACTTGGTACTTGGCACCCTTTGACACTCGGCACCCTTCTGCACTCAGCACTGGATATTATACTCAATCTACTCAGAAATAAGAATGGCTATTGTTGTAATCCAAGGTAACACAAAAAACCACTGAAAATGAAATGCTATCAATTGGAGACTTATATTCTCAGATTATATCCAGATACACAAATTTGTCTTCGCAAGAAGACTTCACAAATTTGACAATGAAGTACACAGTGAAATATCTGAAGCGGTATCTCCAACAACAGACTAGGGTGAGGAATGACTCCCACCAAAACGAAAAATATAGAACAAGGAGGGGCTTGCACCTCCGAAACTACAAACAATGCCGAATTCCATCTGGAATCGCAAATACATAAGAAACATAAAATCCACCACTACTTCCTACAATGCCAACCATGACCTTATATAGAGCTCTAGGAAGTTTCCCGAAGGGTACCAGTAGGCCGACATGCTTTATTTATTATTTTATTACTTGGGCCCCCTTTTATTTTTTAATTAAATATATTAATTAAAGGTCCTTTATAATATTATTTAGATTTTGGGACCACTTAGTTAATTTAATTAAGTCGCTTCATTAAAAATTTTGGAGACATTACAAATCCTCGCCGCCCAAAGATTGCTTGCTCTCAAGCAATCTGTCATCAAACAGTTTGCCTACTGCGAAGCTCCAGGATCCCAAACCAAGGGCGGACACAGATAGTTGTATCCACTGAAATCTCCATGCCGTAACATGACCATGTGCATACAATTGAGTGTAAGTGAGGAGAGTAAATCTCCATCAAGCTTCCACTGCTCCACTCTGATATAAACGTTGCCATGCCCAAAGTCATCAGGATCCCACTGAAGCCAATCATCAAACACATCGATGCTCAAATCCCAAGCCTTCATGCTATCATGCCAATCAATCTCTTTCAAAAAATGATGGTTTGGAATCTCATAGCTTAGGTGCAATTGGCTCTTTTCATGAGGAAGCCACTCACATGAAGAGATGGCAATCATGCATGCCTCATGTCCAACCAAAGGGTAAACTCCATATTTGACCAACCATAGAGACTGCTCCTGCAAGGGATCATTGGTAGAGTTTGCATCTCCAAGAGGTTGATCAACCACTGGTAGCGCCTGATCATTCGAGGGATCACTGATAGAGCCTGCATTTCCATCAAGTTGATCGACGAGTGTTTGCTGTATGAAATTTGTGCAAGCATCTTCTTCACCTTATTGGTTGCCTTGAAGATTTGGGTGATCTTCACTTGAAGGGATAATTGTTGATTCTTGCTTGTCCATATCCTCCTGTTGCTGAAGTATATCTGTGAGCATGTCTTTATCCTCTTTAGGATTTAAGGTGTTGTGTAGCCCATTGTCAATCTCCCGCTTCAAATTATTGTTGTAGACTCTATTGCCATCAGAGGATGGATATTTTATTCGCAGTTCTGTGTAATCCTTGAGAGATATGTCTTTCTGTCATCCACCATCAATCCAATCCTGCTTGATTTGCTTCAGTGACTCAACCAAAGTGAGCGGATGCATTTCCTGTTGCTCGATCCTTGGAGGGAAAGTCAGCATCGTCGGTCTTGTATTGGTCTGATGTGTGCGTGGTATGTCCCCCTTTGTTCTTCCATTTTCCAAGCACTTGAGAGTCTCCTCAGTCTGCTTTTGTCCTCTTGCTAGGGTCTAGCGAAGCTGCTGGTGACTTCTTAACTCCCTCAGCAAGACTGTCATATACACATATGCATCTTCCATTCCATCACTTTGTGCCATGTTTCTCCCAACAAGTTGGCAAGATCACTAGTTCTGATACCACTGTAATGTACCCGACCGCGAATGATAATGAACTCAAAGTAAATTGGTAATGTACTCGAATGGCTAATTGTACCCGACTGCCTGCACGCTGCAATTCAACACCCTTCGACACTCGACACTTGGCACTTGGCACTGAGTATTATACTCGATCTACTCAAAAATAAGAATGGCTATTATTGTAATCCAAGGTAACACAACAAACCAAAGAAAATGAAATGCTATCAATTGGAGACTTATATTCTCAGATTATATCCAGATGCACAAATTTGTCTTCGCAAGAAGACTTCACAAATTTGACAATGAAGTACACAATGAAATATCTGAAGTGATATTTCCAACGACAGACTAGGGTGAGGAATGACTCCCATCGAAACGACAAATACAGAATAGGGAGGGTCTTGCACCTCCGAAACTACAAACAATGTCGAATTCCAATTGGAATCGCAAATACATAAGAAGCATAAAATCCACCACCACTTCCTACAATGCCAACCACGGCCTTATAAAGAGCTCCAGGAATTTTCCCAAAAGGTTCCAATAGGCCGACATGCTTTATTTATTATTTTATTACTTGGGCCCCTTTTATTTATTAATTAAATTCATTAATTAAAGGTCCTTTATAATATTATTTAAATTTTGGGACCACTTAATTAGTTAATTTAATTAAGTCGCTTCATTAAAATTTTTGGGGACATTACATGCTATAATATGTGAAAACTGCCTAAATCAAGATGGGAAGATGCTCTAAAACCTCCAATGCCTCTTTCTCCTGTACCTCAACCTAATTAGCCCACCTTCTCATCTCTTCTTGGGGCAACCAGTCAACCAATTCCACATATTATCTATTCTAATATATTGCATGGAGTTAAAAGCTTGCTCCATGGTTTTGAGAATAAAGTTTGGCTTATAAAGGCAACAAGCCCAACATAGTAAACAACATCAGCCTTTCAATCAAGCATATCAGTCTAATAGGCAACTTTATCAAGGTTATGCTCAAAAATGAGGTCAAATACCATTGCAAGCTCTTCCCAAGCTATTGTTCCAGTTCATAACAACTTAGTTCAAGATTATGATGGTGTCACCCATGTAACCAATCCTACAATCAAAATGCTTTCCCAAATGGAGTTCTTAGTCAAGCTTTAATGGTTCAAGAACATCAGTACTTCAAGAACAAAGAGTGGATTCAACTGCAAAAGGTGAGAAATTTCAAGAACAAGTGACAAATGAGTCCATTTTATTGAACTAGAAAGAGAGTGAATTTTGGTGTAAATCAAAATGAAGTACCAACCAAATGGGCAACTTTTGCCTCATGGTTGGTCAAGCATCCACTTCTCAAACATCAAAACAAGATGTTAGGAAGGACAATCGGTCCAAAGATCAGCTTCCAATTACTCAAAAGTAAAAAGATGTTGCTGCTACGAAGGCTCAGTCAAAGGTTGGTTATGTTCGTTTTGATATAGTGGAGCAAATGAAAGAACCAATTTTAATGTTATTATGTGGGAAGCACTCTCAATCCCTTCCCAAAGAAATTTATTGCAAGAGGCTTTATTCCACTAAGTTTCCAAGACATGGACAACAAGGGATAGGGGGGCACATTTCAGGGACAAATTTTTATGAGGCCATTTTTGGGGATCGCAGGGGACAACAAAGGTTATAAGCTATATTAAAAACAAATAAAATTTTAAAAATATTGAGAAATTTAAAATATTCATATGATTACATTGATATCAATGATAAGGCATTCATCATATTAACATAAACATTATAGAATCCTTAATACACAACAATGGAATTCATATGAGATTCGAACAAATTAATATTTAGTTGCTTCAATAATTCCTTGTCAATGGCATATGATATAAAATTAAAAAATAGTAATGCAAAAATATGCCCAAAGAGTTTGAACTACAACTGTCAAAATGACAAAGTAAAAAATATAGTGATAAAAGTATGAAGTTGCCTCCAATTAGCATCTGCCTATTAGAATATTATAATGTTTCTTTAATGGTCATCTTAGTTAGTCTTTAGTTTAGTTTCTATTTTCGTCTTTAGTTCATCTCCTCTGTTTAATACAACATCGATTTAGCATAACATGATATTAGAGCGGGTCGATGGGATTTAATAAAATTTGGCAATTTTTTAAAGAAAAAATTTAGCCTCTTCTAATTTGGAATTTTTTTCCAGAAATTTGATTTTTTATTTTTTAAAATAAAAATCGTTGGAGGTATTTTATGAAAATTCTATGGTTCGTCTTTGAAGATTTTTGCTGAAAATTGCAAGCCTGGTTGAGGGTTTTGATCATGCGATTTCTTTGTTTGAGCAAAAGTATCTGATTTTCGAGGGTTGCATGTACTTGCATGTGCTTTTTGTGAGTTGCATGTTCTTGCACGTGCAATTTTACCATGCAAGTCTCGTGTTTTGCCGCATGAAGGTTTCTCTGATGGGTTTTAATAATTTTTTCCTCAAAAATTATTTGTTGGGTTTTCTAATGTTGTCCTTAAAAAATTAGTGGGTGGGTTTTATAATTTTTCTCGATAAAAATTATCGTGGGTTTTTGTGCCATTTTTTGCCTTAAAATCGTTTTGTAAAAGGGTTTTACCGTTTTTCCTTAAAAACGAAGTTTTGTGTTCCGATCCGTGGCTCAGATTTTGTGTTGGGTTTCAATCAATTTTTCACCTCAAAAATTGTGTTGGGTTTTTCGTTGATTTTTCTCCACAAAAATCATTTCTGGTTTCTGTAATACGCAAAGTTTGCATGGAATTTCATGACAGGTGTTCCTATTTTAGGGTTTTTACCATTTTTTTTCTTAAAAAATGATGCTTTGTAATCTTCAAATCATGGTATTTTGCAGTCAGTTTTGGGGCATCCTGCTCATCTCCAAAGTTTGGAGGGTTTGCTGATTTTTCCTCAAAATTGTGACAACTGTTCTCAGTGTGTATCTCTATTTCCAGGGAAGGACAGTTCTGTTATCCAACATTAGGTTGGACGTTTTGTGATGATTTCTGGTCAAATGTTTTGCAGATTTTGAGAGGGTTAGTGGCAGACTCATCTCAGTGGTAGAGTCAGTGGCATGCTCTTGTCTCTCGTTGCAAAGCATTATGAAGAAGAGGGCAGCCTTCTTTATTTTTTACTGGATGGATTTTGGCTTCTTGTTCATTAACATTTTACAGATCCAGGGAGGGTCTCAGCACCAGCAGAATGTTCTAAAGATTTTGTGACCAAAAGATAACAGTTAGACAATGACCATTAAGGGAGTGTATTAGAATATTATAATGTTTCTTTAATGGTCATCTTAGTCTTTAGGTTATTAGGTAGTTTCTATTTTTGTCTTTAATTCATCTCCTCTATTTAATACAACATCAAACATCACATCAAAATTAGTGTCTGAATCTGAATAATTGCCAAGTTATGAGGGATTACCTCATCCAAAGGAACTCCAACCAATCCCTTGTTGGAAGGTTTTTTTGTCATTGATGTCAACAGGATTGCACAAATCAGACAAATCAGGGTTTTGATGTTACCTGGAATCATTTGTTGTTGATGTTGGAATCAATCCTGGAAGGTTTGGTTTCATTGTTGGAAGGTTTTGATGTCATTGATGACAAATTTTTTAAAGAGTATACATTCAAACCCTGTGTAGATTGCTGATAAATTTAGATGCTAAGGTTTGGGAGGCAGCGTAGCAGATTGCAGATGAAGAGAGATGCTAAGTTTCAATAGGCAGAGTATTGAGGGATCAACCATTGCAGAATACTAGTGCAATCAAGTTTGCGTAGTATAAAAGAAGATTGTTGAGTGTATATACAGAGATAATTATTGAAGGGAGAGATAATATTGTGCAAGTGTTTCAGAATATATCCATAATGTTGCACTATGATGCTAAAAAGTAATAGAATTGATGCTCTGTGTATGGTTTATACCCGAGTCATTGTTCTTATGTACTGAGTTGGTGCTTCCTTCAAGTTGGTTGTGATGTCCCCGGATTAGTAGGTTCTGGGAGCCTGAATATGGTCAACTCATCAGCGCGACCCTCGTGAGTTGACAGGATGTTTTGAGGGTCTCAATGGTCAAATTTGCCATTTGTCACAAATCTAGACTTACTATTTATAGTAAGTCGGTTTGGGCCAATTACTATTTCTAGCAGTGCAGTTGAGGGCCATGTTGATCAGCCATTACAGCAGGAGATGCAGGAATCATCATCAGAATCATGTTGGATAATTAATTGTGTTAATTAATAACGATATGTTATTAATTAATAATAAGGCTATATTATTATAATAATAATACTTTATTATTATAATGATTTAGAAGTTGATATTATGAAGAGTGGTTAACTGATGATAGTTTTTGGAAACTATGGCAACCAAGGAATTATAAATACAAGCTCATTTGTGAAGCTCAGGATCGAATATATTTTATATAAAATTGGCATTGGGAATTGTTCCTGGTATTCTGAAATCTGTGCCCTTGCTGAAGTATAAGGGTCAAATTAGTTTCTATAATGTCCCCTTTTCGGGGCACATTATTTCGTGCCTTATAGTTAGCCTTTTCATCATGGTCCGAGGCTAACCGAGGTTTGGCAGAGGATCAAAGGGATGTTTGGCCTAGGCGTTTTTCAGTTTCAGGTCAATCAGGGCAGTTTCCACAGGGTTTCCAGGGTACTTACTATTTTATAGTAAGTCAACAGAACTCAGTTTTCTTGGCATTTCAGTAGTGGACTTGGAGCATCTCGCCAAGAGCTTTTCGGCAAGCTATCACACGTCTTCATCCGAGTTCGTTTGGCCCTTTGTTTTAATGCCAGAAGATTCCTACTTTACTTTACTATGTCACTTTATAACCCAACGTTATATTTATTTAAAAAGTGACTTTAAGCGGAATATGAAGAAACAAAGTGGGGAAATTGAAGGGTCACAGCTGCAGCTTTGAAAGAAGACTGGGAGTCTCATTTTCTAATGCTTAGTTTTTGATATTGTATTTATCTCTTGGAGATATCAGGAAGCTTTCAGCTTTTGAATATAGCCGTGAGGACAGAAACCCTTTTGACTTAGAGGTGGATTGGACGTAGCCCCAATTCGTCTCCGGTGCGGATTCACAACAAAGTTCGCCATTGTATTCACAGGTTCTCCTTATCATTTGATATTACTGTTGAATATTGTAGTTTAGATTTTGGATTGCAGAAATCCTATTATTATTGTATTGATGTTGTCTTACGCAATAATATTTGCTGAGGGTTTTATTGGGATATTTGCTGGTTTATTGTTATTGAATCAATGGTTTATTGCATACGTTTAAATGTTTAAATCTGTATGGGCCCGTTTGGCACCTGGAATTAACCTGGAATAGGCAGCCAATAATGCACGAATTAAATAATTCTTTGTTTGGTGCATTTTTTGAATTCTGGAATTAAAAAACTAATCCCCATTTTGGGGCTTATGCTTGCATTAGTTAATTCCAAAAAAAAGCTGGAATTATTCTTATTCGAGAATAAGAAATTTTATGGATTCAAAATTTATTTTTTTTATTAATTTTTT